>KE754917.1:0-16623 GCA_000465285.1 Eidolon helvum | reverse complement strand
GAGCAGGGAGAAGGCTTAGGGGGAAGGGGCTCGCGTGGGGCAGGGACGGAGGAGCGGAAGAGGTGGCAGAGACCTGAGCATCTCCCAGCGTCCACAGAAAGGCGGCGGGAGGAGCTTGTTCACCACACTCTCCTGCCCCGTCGCTCCGCAGATGCTGTGAGAGGCAGGGGACCGAGGCGCTGGCCCCTGGAGCGTAACCAGGGGAAGGGGGGACGCGCGGGGTGACACTGTGGCTATTTGGAGTGAACGCGGATACGATGAGGAGGTAGCTCTCGGGCTTCTGTTTTCCCTGAGAAGTTGGGGTACAGCCATATGCCTAGGGTGGGTAAGTATTAGGTATGCAGAACAATAGGAGGCTTTAGATATATGGAAGTTTTTCAGCAGTAGCTGTCAAGAACTTAAAAATAATGGATAAAGGAAGCAACGATTGCTTCCACTGAGGGCCTCGCCAAAGCTGAGCGCTTTCTCTGTGTCTTTTTTAAATTTTCATATGGAAATAAATGAGTACCAACCAAATGAGAACGAAGACTGTTGGTTCAGAGTCGCTTGCAGAGTGACTCATTCTGACAGAAACTCCAGGGCGGGCAGAGGAGTGGGAAAGCTTCGTAGCGGGGTGCCTGGCCGCAGCCTGTGGGTCTGGAGAAGCCGGAGGCTAACGAGGTGGGGCGTCCTGTGTGACTGCTCAGGGGGGCACGTGCGGCTTCCTTGGTTTGCTCTTAGAGTTGGAAACAGGGACAAAAATGAGAAGCTGTCAGTTATTAATCAAGTTTAGGCCATTTGGAGCCTAGTGCTGTGGAGTTACTGTTTGGCTTCCTGAATCGTTAGCAGATAAAAGCAGTCTGACCTCCTGCGAGTCCGCCATATAGCGGGCTGGCCACCTGCGCTCCTCACTGTAGATGTGCGAATGGTTTTCTGAGCAGGCTTCTGCAGGCTGTGGGTCAGAGTTCTGTTTGCATATACGGTCTGGCTGTTGTCAATTTCTATATTCAGTCTCTCAACATTTATTATGGAACTTAAAATGACCTATTTAGAATATAGAACATTTGAGACAAGAGACCCAGGAAATAGTCACTAATAGAATGGAGGGAAGGGAATTTGTAGGAGTACAGTTCAGGAATTAAGTGGAAGTTTGAGCGGTACCATAAGGGACAGTTTTCTTAAACTGTGTCACGTGATTTTGAACCCTGGGTAAGGTAAACCCCGGCCATGGGAGTGGAGTGGCCAGATCTCAGAGCAGCGGACTAGAGGGCTGAGGCTCGAGTCACCGAGCACAGGCGTCCTGTTTTGCACCTGTCACAGTAAGGCCCAGACAGAACGAGGGACTTGTTGGAGGCGCCCACAGCGACCCGGGACCGGGCTTCCAGCCCCGTTTTCTACAGCCGCACGTCAGCATGGTACACCTTTCTTTTTCAGATCGAGAATCACAAAGTTCAAATAATGCATAACATGGACCCAAACTTTCCATTAATTGCTCCACGGAGCTGTTATGAATTCCTGTTACTCATACTGGCTGTTTCGGCTTAAGAGAGTTTAAGGAGAATTTAACCTTGCCAGTGAATACCCACCAGGCATGATAAACATCATGATGAATGGTCTGTCGAAGCATGCATGCATTTAGTTTAGCCTTATTGTTACTATTCTGGAAATTCCCTTGTTCCTCTAAGATATCTGAGGGGCAGTCTGCCTGATCAGGTAACAAGGCGTGTCCCCGTTGACTGATTATGGTGAACCTTCACCTGCTCCTCCTCACAGAATGACTCTCTCCTTCCTGCCTGACGGGCAAGTTTAATGGGCTGTTTCCTCCAGTAGTGAACCCACGGAGCCACAGAGAAAGTGATGGAAACACCTGGATTCCAGCTAGAAGGGTCAGGACTTCCCTGCTCCCGTGCCACCATGGAAAGCTTAGCAAAACACTCAGTTTCTCAGAAACAGTAGCATTTCTCTAAGTTCCATCCACGGATGCCGGAACCTTGCACAGTGGAGGCCCCGCGGAGTCGCCAGGGAGGGAGTGGGGAGCGCGGGCCTCGCCGCTGGGGAAGGTGCGTCGCCCCGTGCGTGGGGAGAGGTGTGTTTTCACCTGTGTGGGGCGCCGCGGGCAATTCTAAACCAGTCCTGGGAAACCCGCACTTCCCTCAGTGACAGCCGCTGCAGCAAGCGCGAGTTCCAGGAAGGGGCTCTCTCTGGGAGTCAGCCGAAGACCCTGGATTCAAGAGCTCAGGCAGAGTTGACGCCGGGGAAGCGGGGGCTGCTTTGCGTCTCAGCCTAAGCTACCGCCTGGGTGGACGTCTGCAGACACTCAGTTTCAGGTCATGGACACAAAGTCATCCTTAGCCTTTGTGTTGTTTTTTTTCAGGTATTCACTTATTCACTCAAATGTCTATAGTGAGTCTACTATGTCCTCGGCCCTCTGCTATGTACACGGGTATAGCAGAAAGCAAGCAAACCTGGTCTCACGGGCTTACGTGATCCTGAGTAGGGAGAAAACTGTAGAAATAATGTTTAATGTTAATATTTCTGTATAATGTAAACAATCAGGGAGGCGCCCTTAGGGATTCCTTGTTTTTCTTGAATTGGCAGACTATAATCTACTAATTGAGGATAGCCCTAAGCATAATTACAAAATAGCCTCTCTCACTCTGTTTTAATAGACTTCTTTGTTTGTAACACTAAGGCTCTACCTTTGCACACACACACAGAATCCCTAATCCCAGCTATGAGCCCTGCCAGCATGTGTCGCAATGGCAGGGCCTTGAACTTGAACGCAGTAAGCCCATGACCACAGTGAACTGAGGCAGCACCTTCCGGCATTCTTCCTGAACGCCTGCTTATTCCAGTGTTCTTACCTTTTTTAAACTCATGACCCTTCTTAGTAAACATAAAAACATCACCCCTGATGCCTGAATTTTCACAGTAAATTGTGCACTGAAAAGATTAACATAATTGCAATTTTAAGAATATTTTTTCAAAATATACATGCAACTTCCCGCTCTACCCTTAAGAATTACTCTTGTACAAAATAAAGCATGTGAATGTCTATGTAGATTGCAGTAGTTTGACCTTTTTCATGACTTTTACAAAATGTTAAAAAATTCAAGGGTAGACAAAGGGACAGATTTCAAGCATCTTAAAATGGCAATTAAAGGGACCTAACAGAAATCTATAGTAGTCTTAAAAAGAGACAGGCCTTTAAGGTCCATTTTTTCCCCTTTCCCATTGTAATTATACTCTCTAATTCAAATGTCATAAATTAGCTATATAGGAGAAACTTAGACTAGAAGGGAGTCTGCTATTTTTGTATTTCCTACAATGGCCTCTTAACTCCTCCTGAGGCTGTGCAAATCCCCCTGTATACTGGATTTGGGCTAAATCAGAACAGAAAGTAGATGCTTCTATCTTAGCATTTTAGAAAGTAGTAACATATCATATACTAGAGCATGTCTTTTGTAATTTTTCACAAGCATTATGGTTGAAGGTTGAACTACATGCAGTCAATTGCACTGTTAAAAATTTAATGTCTTTGCCTAGATTATACCAGTATATTAATTTAGTGGTGCATTAAACTGCTGCATTTGAGGGTCATGAGCTTACATCACCAAGCCTGACAGATACCTAATAAGGTTCAATATGATTAATATATAAACCTTTTTTTAAAAAAAGTAAAGATAGCTTTTTACTTTGATTTTACAGATGTTTTTCACAACGTAAAATTAGTCCTGAAACACACCACCATTATTGCATTGCACCTTATAGAAGCCATATAAGACTACTGACTACTATTTAAAAAGCAGTGTGACAAAGTTTTTAAATCTAGTCCTTATTTTTTTAATTGAAAAAATTATTAAAGTATAGCTAGTATACAATATTAGTTTCAGGTGTACGGTGATTTGACATTTATATAAAAACTCATACAACTCAATAACAAAAAGTCCAATCAAAAAATGGGCAGAAGACATATTTTTTGACTTAAAGTTTTAGACTATTAGGGCAAGATAGAGAGAAAAAGGCCTGCTGAAATAGCAAATTTAGTAAACAAAACATTTAAATCATTGAGGCACTAAGAAGAGATCAGTCACTCTCGGACAGAATGCCCACGCGGGTCCCAGGAAGGCACACCCAGGAAGGTACCCGGGCCCACGTCAGAGGCAGGCACGTGTGCGGATGCCTGAACCCATGCCGAGACCTGCGGGAGCCGCGTCCCTGTTCCCGGGTGGAGGTCCGACCATCTCGATTAAACGAGAAGGAAAGATGGCCTGCCACAGTGGGCTCTGCACCCCTCACAGGGAAACGGGGCCTGGGACCGGTCGCTTGTGTTTGGGATCATCTTTGGGGTTATCTGGAAGAATAAGGCTTCAGTGGAATAAGGGCCAGAATAGGAAGGTGTTATCGGTCAGATTAACGCCTACGAGCGCCTGGCCCCAGGCCCCACTGCGTACTGTAGGAAATGCAACTTTGATGCTGAGAGGAGACAGTGTCACTGCCATGTCCATCAGTGGGTGGAGAAGAGGAAACTCCAGCACGGAGACACACAAGGCTTCCTGGCCACGGCCCATAAGTGAAGCTGCCCCGAGACCAGGTTCAGAGGCAGATATCATTCCAGACCCATGAGATGGCTCAAGTGCCCAAGCAGAAGCCAATCTCTGGCGACCCCGTGGCAAAGACTTACTGCTGAGTGTAAAACAGGGAGACGACATGACCGTGTCCATCATCGAAGCCCTACGGAGCCCCCGTCAAATACTCCCGTTTTCCCACATGATCAGGATGTTCCGGAAAGAACAAGCGGAGAGAGAGTTGCTACCACCAGGCTGCCTCTTGAAAACGTGTCTTTGACTCAGTGTAGAAGGGTGAGCACTCACAGTAGGGGCCGTCAGGGGTGCAGGGGAGGACGCGCCGTGCGCTCACCACTGACTGCATGGAACTGCGTAGCTTGGACCCCGCTCACTGAGAAGGCACCCCGCGCGCCAGATCACAGATGTCCCCACTTGGCCCACCGCCAACCAGATGCCAGATGGCGTCAGAGGACAGGAAATATCTTGGCAGCCTAGATGCTTCCAGGGAACATGGAATTGTTATTCCTTGATTACTAATATAGAAAATATACTCTTAAGGTATTTCTGAATGTACATACTTGTGATTTAGCAGTTTTTTTTAAATCAGTTCCATTTTAGCAATGACTTTTTATCAAGCAGATTAGAGTTGTAAATCTGTCTATATCACAGCAGATAAATATGACTGAACCTGCAGCTTTGATATAGTACAGCTTGAGCTTATACAAACTGTAAGACTCAGTTTTGAAGGAATGATTTTTTCCCCCACATAGCAAAATTGCCATTCTGCATCTCACCCTCTAGATACTTCAAAGTAAATATTTTTTCTGCATACAAGTTTTGCCATCATCTTATTTGGGTATACTTGATGTCAGATATTTTTTAAATGTTAATTTTCATTCTCATAGTTGCAAACATAGCCATTCATTACAAATGAACTTATTTTTCATCTTCTGTAACAATATAGAGCAGTTTCCCTAGAATTGTAAGTAAAGTCTCTGTAGTTTAAATCTGTCTTCTATACCAGGAAATAATTTTCCCATAATAAAAGTGAATGCAGATGAGCTGAATTTCACCTTAATTCTTAATCTAGTGTGTTTTCTGCAGATACAGCAAAGTGAGTTTACTAAAAGCCAAGTATTGAACCCTGTCTAGCAACTAAGCCTGTTGAATCATTTTCTCTGTCCTCCTTGTCTAGACTGTTAATACCCCTTAATTAAATAGTGGCTAACACTGCCAACAAAAGAAACACTGCTCTAGATAGTGCTTTATTAATGGAATTACATAGTGCATCTTCTAAATAAGAAAGTAGTACAGAGTGCTTCAGTTAAGTGCTTTACGTCTGTGCCCCATGCTCTGTCGCTTACGTAGTCAAAAATAAGGAGAGAGAAACCTGAATCAGTTTGGCTGTGGCTCAAAGTCCACAGCGTTGGTCCAACTACAAGAATCACTTTCTTCTGTTTTGTGACTAAGCTTTAGAAAAATTTAGGTAACATAACCACATTTTGAGTAAATATTTGGTTTGTAGCTCAGATCGTTTAACTGTGCTCAGTCTGAAAACGATTCTGGAGAGCCCGCCAACGGGCACAGCTTGACTCCGTGACAGCAAAACGCAGCCCGACTTCTCAGCCCAGCTAGAGTCGGGAGACGAGGGTCTGGGGCTATGCATTCGTGGGTCGATAAGGTATCTGGACTAGGTTTCCCAGTCTTGAAATAAAGGAGTTGGATATTAGACCGATAGTTCTCAGACTACATCTTTCTGAAGCTTTAAAGCCCTAGCGAATTCCCCAGTCACCTTAGCTGGGGAATGGGGTAGAGTCAAGTGGACAGAGCCTGGAGCTGACACCCTACCTGGTCAGAGCGAGAGCAGTTCACTGTCTGTGTCAAACCACCAAACTAGATGACATGTAAGGTCCACTTCAAATTAGGAATCTACGCTAGGAGAAGTCAGACCAAGCCATATGCCTGACTGGGATAAAAAGACATTCAGACAGTTAACGTATAAGACAGAATACACCTGCCCCCACTCCACAGTACTGTAGTAAATGCTAAATGGAAAGTTATAAATTTGAGGCCAGGATAATATAACATCAGCTTTGCATGTGAATAATTAATACAAAGAAAGTTCATTAAGAAAAAAGAAGTCCAGGCTGTCGTCAGGAAAGGGTCCCCGGCATGAATATTGAAAGATGATTATATAACTAGAGCAAGAGGAAATATATTCATTGTCAATTAAAGTTAGCTTGCTTTTAAGAATGGCTACTATTTTCAAACTCATTAGAATATTCATATAGTAAGATGTCAGCTATTTCTAATATGAAATATTATTGTATATCGGTAAGGGAAAATTAAAAGTAAAAATAGATCATGATGAAATATATTAGAGGTGAGCACAAAAATTTATAGGTTTATAGACTAAGTCTAAGGTACTGTTTTATTATCTTCCATATAATATATCATATTTGTTAATACTAAAACATATGACTTAAATCAAATGCTGTTTTTCCTAAAAGACGGTGGTCAGACTCTCAGTAATGAAACTGTTCTAAGACAGCGCATACGTTCGTGAATTCTGTTTGATGGCAAACGTCATTTACTATTTCTATTTTGTGAATATTTTCAAGATAGTGATAGCCACTGTGACCACTGGTATTTCATTTTCAAAGAGTTCAGAGTTCCGGGCCGCGAGGTGTCAGAAAGGATTTATGATTAAAGGAGCTGAAGCCAGTGCACCCAGGTCCCTGGTGGGTGGGGCGCAGGAGAGGGGGAGCCACACAGGAAGTCAGGGGCCGTGCGGGGACATGGCAGCAGGGAGGATGGCTCTGCGAGAGAAGGGGCCTTCCCTCGGCTAGGGCTCACGTCAGAGGTGCAGCTGGTCTGGCCGAGTTTATCCAGGTGGAGCCGGCATCTCGGGTGGACACGGCAGATCTTTCAGAGCCAAAAGCTTTTGTAAATTCAGAGACTTACGGTCCTCTGACTAGATCTTCCCAGCCATAATTAGGAGAATCAAACTCCTGTGCTTGTCCCCTCTGATGTCACAAGCCAGAATGTCAGTTTCCTTCATCATTTCCACACTTTCGCCACTTCCATCTCCACCCAAGGTGCAGCTTACTCCAGATCCGCCCATCCCATGCTGGAGCCGGCTGGAAGCCCCATGCTCAAAGCGAGGTTAGTAGATGCCCGCACCCAGTCCGTGTGTGTCCTTCCTGTTACAGATGACAAGTCTTCTTATGCGTTAGGTATAAATAGCCTGTTTTAGTCAAATGTTATTCAGATGAGTAATTTCCTTCAAAGCAATCTGGGGCGGGGGGTACCACCAATGTTTACCGATCACACGCATTTTATTTTTCTAATCTCTTTCCTCTCTCTCAAGATACGAGGTGCAGCCTTCCGTCAACAGCCCTTCATCACTTCTTATCCCTCCCAGCGTGTACTCACGCCTTTCCTCGGGCGCAACGCTCACGTTTTCTGTTCATCTGTTCGGGGCTATCTGATGTGACTGGTAGATTCTAAAAGAGCATGGACGATGTCTCCTTAGCTCATTTCGTATAGATGTCACCTGCAGGTTTGAGGGTGATGTTAAGCAAGCATACTATGCTACCTCACCTACTCTTCACGCTTCTGTGCCGCTTCCACTTGTTTGATGTACTCAGAATGATCTCTGACATTTGAAAGGTAGAAGCAAATGCCACTTTAAAGAATGACGACAGACTTTCAGGACTTCTGTGGAGAAGTCAGAGCCCTTCAGACATGACCTCATTCGTCCACACAGCAGCGATGTTAGAGACACCGGGGAGCTGTCAGCGGACAGAGGATGTTAGTGGAAAGCTGGCCCACAGGCCAGCAGCACATGACTTGCCCGGTGACCACAGCCGGCCAGCCACGGGTCGGGACGAGGACCAGTGTCTGGGTGGGACTTAGTCATCGCTGCCTCGTGCAGTCGTGACGCTGGTCCTTGTGTGGATGTGTTCGGGGCAGGCCAGTGTCTGCAGGGGGCGAGGCAGAGCCCTGGGAGCCGAAGGAGGTGAAGCCGGCGAATCAGCTCGGGGCAGCCTTCGCTCAGACCGCGCCCGCTCTCTGTGTGCACAGCTGCAGCCGACAGCTGTCCGCGCTGATGCTGTCTGGCCGGCTCCGTTCAGTCGTCCCCGTGACCACTCATACCTCTCGTAAGCAGGTCTCACTGCGCGGATGTGGACCGTAAGCCAGGACGCTTTTCTTAAAGCAGCTCTGACTGGCTCTCTAACTGCAACGTGGGGCCTGTGGGCAGAACACGCTAATGGTGTGACACATCAGGGAATTCTTTTTAGCAAAGAAAAATAATCATTTTTGTTTCTTTTAGAAACGCCTGAACATTTGAAAGTGCTGATCTTGGGAGACATTTTCTAACTCGCGTGATTAGCTTTGATAACTCTAAGCAGCGGCACTTGGTCTGATTGTTTCTCAGATAGCACAGCGGGGCGAGTCATGACACAGGGGACGTGGAGGTGGAAGAAGAATGGAGCATCAGAGCCTCTGATGACTCCCGGCCCTGATCCAGGGCAGCGGGGATGGGCGGCTTCTGACAGATGGAGGTAGATGCAACCACGTTCAACAGGATAACAGCAGCCCTTCCTCAGGCACTTGAGTTCACAGAAGGACTAGTGGTCAGGAGAGGTGACCAGTGCTCACCTTGGCAGGAGTCCTCAGCAGATCAGGGTTTGGTGAGACAGTGTCCAAAAAAGACAGCACAGCTGAGGGCACATTCTCAGAGGCCTGCTCTTTTCCTGAGCCTGCACAGGAAGCTCTGGTACATGATTCGGGTTAACGTCAGGTCTTCCTGCATCCACAAGTGCGAGGAAAGGTTGTCCTTGGTGAGCTGCAGGACGGTGACAGAGGAAGGGCTCCATCCCACGTACCAGGCTGTGTGTGGGCTCAGCGTCTCGTAATAGGCTGTGACGCAAGCACAGGCTCGGTGGCGTCTTCCTAAAGCTGGCTCGCATTGTCTTTAATGTGGATTTATTTTAATGCATTTCAAATCAATGGGCATTTCTTGATTTGATTCTTATAATGGCATTACTTCCACTTTTGAGGAAATAAAGGGGAACAAGAAGAAAGTGCTTCCCTTCCTAAGTTCTTAGTATTTTCTCCCAAATTTTTGGCCCTAAGTTTTGATGTTGAATTTTAATATTGAAAAAGGTTCAAACCTACAGAACGTTAACATTTTTCTACCTATATTATAGCATTTCTTTCTTTGTGTGTATGTCTTTCACTTTCTGAACCATTTGAAAATACAGATGCTCCTCATATGATGGGCTTATGTCCTGATAAACCCACCACAAGTTGAAATACCAAGTCACAGATGCATTCATACACCTAACCTAGTGAACGTCGCAGCTTAGCCTGGCCCACCTGAAAGGCGCTCAGAACACTTGCACGAGCCTACAGCTGGGCAAAACCATCTCGCCGCTGCTGCCTAGCAACATGGGGAGTATCGTACCGCCGATCGCTAGCCCGGGGAAAGATCGAGATTCACAGTGCAGTTCCTACTGAATGCGTATTGCCAAGTCAAACCGTTAAGTCAGGGACCATCTGCATGTTGCAGACACGACGATACTTAACCCCCAGAATGCTTCAGGTTGTATCTCTTAAGAACAAGGCTGTTTTCCTACGTAACTATAGTGCCTTTATCTACTCCAAAAAATATAACACTGATGTAGCATTATACAGTCCATATCCATATCCTTGAATGTTCCTAGTAATACTCCCGATAACATTTTGTAAATCCACTAAAAATCTACTAAAAAATCATGCATCGTATTAAATTGTCATGTCTCTTTAGTCTCTTTTAATTCAGAAGAGCTCAGCCCCCAGCTTTTTGGTCTTCCTCAGCACTGACTGTTCTGAAGAGCCCAGGCCTCCTAACTTGTCATGTGCCCCACATTCTGCTTCGGTCCGAGAGTTCCCCCCAATTAGATTCATCTTAAACATTCTTTGGCAAAAATTATGACATAGGTGATGTTGTATTTGTATTCATCCCAGCCTCAGATCAGGAGGCACATAATGTCCATTTATCTTTGTAGTGGCAGTGCTAAGTTTGATCACGTGGTTGAGATGACGTTTATGAGGTCTGCTACCCTGCAGTTTAACCAGTGGTTTCAGCATCCACTGATAGATGATCCCTGCCTGAACCACTCATTACATTGGCAGCTGCAAAATGGTACCTTTGTAATTTTCTAATCCTGTCTCATTCCTTTAGTAGTCAGCATTCTTCTATAAAAAAGAGGCTTTCCTCTCTGCCTGCCTTTGGGGATTCGTTTTATTATTTGATATATTATTTAGCATCACATCACCACTCTTCTTCTTTTCTATCAAAGTGCCCTAAATTTTTTTGAGTGCTCTCTTGCTTTTTGGAACAAGATGTTTCAGATGTACCCTATACTTTGCTGGCCCTAAACTGGGAATCTAAAATAGCTAACTTTTAATACAAAATATGTTTCAGAGAAGCAATCAAGTCATTTGGAAATAAAAATGGGAATTATTTTCCACCCTAGTTGTAGAGAATCAAAGAGAGCTATATGGCCTAGAAGGTGACATTTGATTTTAGACTCGAAGGACACAGCGAGCATAGAAAAGCTTGGATAAGTTCCAGAAGGAGATGTCCATCAAAACTTTTCCCAGAAGTAAGAAGTTCCTGATCTATTTTAAAAAAGCAAGTAGCATGGGGTGGCTGGCAAGTTATGTGAGAGGAAGTAGCCAGATGACAAAGGGCCCTAAGTGCCAAGCCAAAATGTTTAGGGTGGGGGACAGGAAGGTTATAGGCAACTAGGGTTTATCAGTTATTCTTTCATTGGGAATGACATGATCAGATATGGGATCTAAAGGGGTGGGAAGGAGAGGGGATGATTTGGAGTAAGGAGTATAATTAGATTATCTGCTGTATGTCCAAGCAGGAGTCTACTCATTATATTCCTTAAAGAATATAGTGTGTATTGTATTAGTAATTTTAGGTTAGGCTTGTTTAGATTTTGCATTTCAATTTTCTCCAGTCTCAACACAGTCTTATCCAGAGCAATTACACAAGAAAAGAAAATAAAAGGCATTGAAATCAGAAAGGAAGAACTAAAATTGTCACTACTTGCAGATGATGTATAGTATGTATATAAAAACCCTTAAGACGCACACACACACACACAGAATAAACAAATTCAGTAAACTTGGAGGATACAAAAATCAATAAAAATCTGTCGCATTTCTATACATTAATAATGAACTGTCAGAGAAATTTTTAAAATCTCATTTACAAAAAGAATACTGCACCAAAAAGAATAAAATATTTAGGAATACATATAACCAGGGAGGTGAAAGACCTGTACACTGAAAACTATAAAACACTGATGAAAAAATTGAAGACGAATAAATGGAAAGGTATCTTATACTCGTGGATAGGCAGAATACATACTGTTAAAATGTCCATACTAACCAAAAGCAATCTACAGATTCAGCGCAATCCCTATCAAAATTCCAATGGAATTTTTCACGGAAATGTATGAAACTACAAAAGACCTTGAATAGACAAAGCAATGTGGAGAAAGAACAAAGCTGGAGGCGTCACTCTTCCTGGTTTCAAACTATACTATACAGCTATATTAATCAAACAGTATGGTACTGGCATAAAAAAAATAGCACCAATGGAACCAGATAGCCCAGAAATAAACCCATGCCTGTATAGCCAAGTTTCATCAGAGGAGCCAAGGATATACAATGGAGAAAAACAATCTCTTCAATAAATCGTGTTGGGAAAACAAGACCTCCATCTGACACCATACACAAAAATCAACTCAGAATGAATTAAAGATCTGAACATAACACCTGAAACCATAAAACTCCTGGAAGAAAAGAGGAGAAAAGCTTCTTTACATCAGTCTTGGCAATGATTTTTTGAATTTGACAACAAAAGCAAAAATAAATAAGTGACACTAAGTGACACTAAGTAAAAAGCCTTAAAAAGCCTCTGCAGTCTGCAGAGCACTGCAGAGCAAAGGAAACCAACAAAATGAAAAGGCAGCCTACTAAATGGGAGAAAATATTTGCAAATTATATATGAGGCTAATATCCAAAAAATATATAAAGAACTTGTACAACTCAATAGCAGGAAAAAAATGAGCTGATTGAAAAACAGGCAGTTTCAGAATAGCTATGTTTCCAAAGAAGACACAGAGATGGTGAACAGGTACATGAAACATCACTAATCATCAGGGGAATGCGAATAAAAACCACCTCACGCCTGTCAGAATGGCTGTCATCCAAAAGACTAGGAATAAGTGTTGGAGATGCGAGAAAAGGAAACCCTTGTGTACTATTGTTGGGAATATAAATTGATATAGCCACAACGGAAAATAGTATAGAGGTTCTAGATCCAGAAATTCCACTTCTGGGTATTTATCAAGAGGAAGTGAAAACACTAACTTGAAAAGATATCTGTATCTCCACATTCACTTCATTATTTACGGTAGCCGAGACATGGAAACAACCTAAGTGTCCATGGGAGGATGAACAGATAAAGAAGGTGTGGTACATGTACATAATGGACTATTATTCAGCCATAGAAAAAGGAAGGAAATCCTGCCATTGGGGGGGGGATGGATGGACCTTGAGGGCATCGTGCTAAGTGAAGGAAGTCAGACAGAGAAATACTGTGTGATCTCAGTCACATGTAGAATCTTAAAAAAAAATAAATAAATTTATACAGAAAGAAGATTGGTGGATATCAGGGGTGGGAGAAATGAGTGAAGGGGGGGGGGTCAAAAGGTTTACACAAACTTCCATTTATAAAATAAATGAGTCATGAGGATGTGGCATACAATACAGTATTAACTATAGTCACATGCTGTATATTGGAAAGTTCTCATCACAAGAAAACAAATTTGTGACTGTGTATGGGATGGATGTTAGCTAGACATATTGTGGTGACCATTTCACAATATATACACACATTGAATCATTTTCTTATATACTTGACACTAATGCCAGTTAAATCTCAACAATAACAAATATGCATATTAACATTTTACCTATATTTACTTTTTTAATGTGGCTATTGGAAAGTTAAAAGTTAGATGTCTGGATGACATATTTCTAATTGACAGTGCTGATACAGTTAACTGAATGTATTTTTACTCTGATAGATGGTCACAAACTTTTTTAAGATTCCAATCAATACAAATACACAAAAGGCATATATTCTACACCTCTGAACTAGGACTAGTTTGTTTCTGCCTTCAAGACTATGAGAAAGCAATATACCAATTTTCAAAAACTCTCAAGAACATAAGTATAAATGCTATTTTATTGGAAACAATTTTAATAATCTTTCTAGGGTTCCTATTTTAAAGTGTAAATTAGCAATTTTGCCTCCCATTTACATATAAAGCAATAGTTCAGAAAATTAAAATTGCAAAGGCCAATCACAACAAACTGATTTTAGAGGCAGTAGTATATTTTGCTTTTTCTTCTGATGAAATCCATCACATTTTTTTGATGTATAGCCCTTTCTCCAAATAGGATAAGCATCTTCAGAGAGTAAATGATGGATGTGGAGCATACGGCAGTTGTGTTACGTCTGAAGTAGTTAACGAGGTCCGGCACGTCTGGCTTAACTCCTAGAACGGAACCTCATGTTCCGGGGTGGCAGGGAGTCTTGCGACTCCTCGTAACAGGCTCATTAAGCGCTGTGTGCACGCGTCGGGGGCGCTGCACGCTCGCGCTCAGCCACCCCCTTGCTCCGCACTGCTCTCCACTTCAGGGAGAGCGGACCAGGCAGCTGTCTTCAGAGCTCTGTGAAGAGTTGCCCTAACCTTCCTCAGCAACGACTGCTATCATCGTCGCAGCCCATTCATTTAACCTCCGTGAGCCTCATTTTCCTCATCTATAAATTGCAGGTGAAAGCCTGGCACACCGTGCGTGTTCGGGTCATGTCTTGGATGAATGGCCATTGCTCCTTCTCATATCACCTCTCCGCACACTGCCTCCCGGGCAGGGCTCAACCACGCCCCTCTCTTTTGCTCTATTTCATTGTTTTTAGAAATATCTGCGAGGCCTTTGAACATTTTTTTGCTTAGTTTAGAAAATAACCATTGTCAATCCATAGATTCTTGGGAACCCAGGCCCAGGGGCTCGGCCCCCAGGGGTGGCTGTGGTACCCCCATTTACCTCCCACTTGAATATACAACCCAGCCTCTGTCCTCAGCCTCTGCTTCTGCCCTGTCTGCTGGGTTGGACCGTATATGTGCATCTTTCTCCTTTACCAAAACGTGGAGACCTGGAAGGCGGAGGCACCCTCTTTGCCTCCCTGGGCCCCAGGGCGGTAGAGCCCTAACGAATGCCTGTCACGCAGATGAACTTGTACATATCAGCAGGCGCCACCTGAAAGGACTTTACGAATCACACGAAAGCTAGTCTGGCAAAACTTCAAAGTTTATCTCATTCATTCTACTGCTCAGCTAGTTACAAACAATCACTTAAATTGTTTAAATCATAACCTTTTTCATTCTGAAAGACTTAAGGTGGGAGAAATCTGATATACTTTACTGACAGAATAACAGAAGAAAGCAAAGAGGATAGAAATTTCTTGAATACCTATTGTGTTAGAACGTGGGCTATACAGTCCACACGGCTTTTCTGTGCGGTAGATATTTATTATCCACGTTTTACATGTGAAGAAACCAAGACCAAATATTCCAGACCTGAGTCCACAGAGCTAGTGCGGAGCAGAGCCAAGGTTTGCACCTAGGCCTGGCCCACTAACCGTGCCACAGATTTACCTCTGACAGGTGTGTCCTCTGTGAAAGGCAGTGGAGGCGTCCTGCTCTTGCCAGCGCTCGGTGGCCTCAGAGCCGTCCCGTGCACAGCACTGCGGGCCGCAGACCAGGCCCACGTGCCCACGTGCCCCGCCCTGACATGGAAAGGGTTCAGTAATTCAATTCCCCTGTTTCCAAGCTTCTGTCTGCCCAGTGTGAAGAAAAAAGGGTATAGAATATTAAGTGCCTAATTCTCAGCCTTAACCTTTGGGGAAAAAGACAGTTTGAGATAATGAATGAAAATTGTAAAATCTATGTTAAAAAATGTTTCTCATATTTTTAAGTTCTTCTATTTCTCTAAAATAAGAAAACCCAAAAGTCAGCCTATGCCTCTGTGTCCCCTCAAATATAACTCACATCAAATGTCACTGGACAGGAGCGTAGCCAGTGCTGCTCGCCCCTACTCCTGCCTGCAACTCTCCTTAAATCAGCTGACGATGGCTTTGACGCAAAAGATGAGACACGTGAGACACAATTTCACATTTCCACAGAGCGAGCAGTTAGGGGTTATGTTTACCACGCATCTTATGGTTGCTTACTTCTAGTTTTATATCTATAGCTATAACTTTCACTTTTATCTCTGGTTAAAAACAGGACTCGATCTGAATGACTAGTTGCCTTAACTGTGGTTGGCTCTACGTACTCTGCAAACAAGGGGGGAAAGGAATCTAAATGTTCACCACCCAGAGTTTTGGATACGTTTTTTTGGGTAGAAATGGAAAGTGATTTGTGAGGGAGCGATGCCATCAAGATGGAGGCACAGGTCATCCCCAACTTAAGTCCCCCTCGCAAGACCAAGTAACTCTGCATGGACAAGACACCACTGTGGAGGCCCTGGGACACGAGGGTGAGGAGGAAGCACCCCCTGCACCCCAGAGGTGGAGACAGACTGCACTAGGGGTCGAGGGCGCCCGTACTCTGACCTCGTGGCTCCTGTCGCAGGCCAGCACAGCAGCAGGCCCTGGGGCAGGAGGGCGCCAACACCCCAGGGTGGACGCCCTGCCCCCAGCATGTGGACCTCCGCAGACTCCCTGTCTCCTCGTACTGGTGCCCAAGGAGAAACCCGACCGGCGGCTTTGCTCACCTGCAGAGCCAGGGGGTGGCCCAGCCTGACCAGTGCATGTGGCAGGGCACATACCTTCCTGATTTGGGAGCTCAGACCATGAGCTGTCAGCCTTGCGGCTGGTTGGGCTTCTCCTCCCGGGCAGGGAGGGCGCTTCACCGCCCCCCCCCCCCCGCCGGGG
>AWHC01027598.1:0-15631 GCA_000465285.1 Eidolon helvum | reverse complement strand
TGACCCAGTAAGTCTAGAAACACATTTTTGTTCCATTTAGATTTAAGAAAACTTAAAACCTGATGTTTCTATTAGAGAAGCAGCTATACCTGGTGGTCCTGGTGGTCCAGGCGGCCCTTCGGGTCCTTTGAAACCTGGTAACCCTGGAATGCCTCTGTCCCCTTTCTCACCCGGCCTTCCTGCAAAGCCTAAGGTTAAAAACCATGTATTAAAAATACAGGTTATAATTTTATCAGAGTTATTGTCTGCAATCAGATGACAATTGATGAGCTATTATTATAATACAGCATAGCATATTTATAAAGAGCATGGGTGGATGTGGACATATCTTTTAAAAAAGAAGATTAAATGAGATAATATGTTTAAATCATTATAGTAGTGGCTGGGGTGAGTTAGTTCTCAAAGAAGGCATGAGTTAGTTCTCAAAGAAAACTAGCAATTATCATAATATTAACACTTTAAACATAGACTGTACCTTCTTTTTTTAATAATTTTTAATTTTAGTAATGACAGGACTACATACCACACTATTTTTGTCTAGACTATCCCATTCTCAATCCATTAATAATAACTAACATATATTAAGTAACTAGTATGAGACAGACATTATTTCCTTTTCTGACTATTATTAACCTGCAGGCAATCTCTGTCTATCTTTTCTAGATTGCATGTAGAGGTGGCAGAACTGACTCTAAGAAGTCAGTGGACTCACCTAGAGTCTCACCGTCCATCAGGGATAACATTGGGATTTGAATCCAGTTCTACAGTTTGGAAAGCTCATAAACTTCCCACACCACCATTCTACTTTTGTAAAATATGGTTTTGAGCATATTATTTTCCTGCTCAAAAATATTCCTCAAATCTATTATCTATAGTGTAAATTACAAACTTCTTCCACTGGCATTTGAAGCATTCTACCATTTATAGCCTGGCTTTGTGACTTTTCTCGAGCAGATTCACTTTTTTTGGTTGTTTCCTGCTTACGTACTTATTTATTCATATGGGTCAAGTATCGAATTAATAGACAGGTCTTGTGCTGAGGATTGGAGACATAAATCATGTTCCCTTTTTCCCGGTTTTTAGCATTTTGGGGGGAGATAGCCAAGCAAACAATCAATTGCCACGTGATGTGATAATTTCTGTGATAGAGTTGGGTGCAATATGCTACAGGAAAGAATTTCTGGAAGAGGAGATATTTTGTTAGCTCACTCTTGAAGACCAGGTGGGAGCTAGTTGGGTGGAAAAAAGCATGGAATGGGACAGGATTCCCAGGCAAGAACACAGCATTTGCAAAGGAGTCATGAGTACCCAGTATATTTGATTATTCTCTGTTAACCTTTGTTTTTTTCCATTTCCATTATGACTTATCATCATCTAAAACTGTATATTATTTAGTGCATTCATTCACTTTGGGTTTTTAGGAGTTAACTAACTATAGCCTGCCAGCCAAATCTGGCTTGGTGTGATATGGCTAGAGAGCTCAGGATGGTTTTTACATTTTTAAAGGATGGTAAACAAATAAACAGAGAAATGAACACTAAAGAAGAATCTGCAGCAAGGACCATATGTGGTCCACAAAGCCTAAGATACTTGCTACCTGGCCTTATACAGAACATGTTTGAGGATCCATCAGTGTCTCTTTTCCCCCCATTGAACTATAAGTTCAAGAACAAGATACACTCCCATCATGTTCACTTATATGCCTTCAGGACACAATAAAATGCCTAGTTAATAGGTATTGGAAAACAATTATTGAGTGAATAAATGTCATATAGCTGGAGAGATAGGCAAAGAAGCTGATCTAAGAAGTTTGAATTCTGCGACGTCCTTCCTAATTCTGGGAAAGACAACTACTCAGCTTTTCTCACACCGTCTACAGTACCCTGTAGAATTTTTTTTTAGCAAATCTTTACCTGGATGAGAAGTCTTCATGTGCCAAGCATATAAATATTTGTTGAACACAATTTCACTTCTCAAAATTTGTTACAAAATACTCGAAACTTAATATGGTTTTGCAACTGCAAACACACTTTCCCTTTATTCTTCCCTGCTATGAACATTTGATCTGCAAACACTTCATTTTACATAGAAATTCTGTTTGTTTTTTTTAAAAATTACTTGGGATTAAAATTGGTCAAGAAGATCAGAAGTCAGGCTTTCTCAAAATTTGATTTTATATTGGTTGTATTGATCATATAACAAAAACTGTCACAGAAAGGGCTCAAATAACTTGAAATAATCTGATTTGGTTTGAATTTTAGACTAGAAGCTACAGCTAATAACAACATTCCAAAGCATTAAATTTCAATTAAAACATACTTTCTTTTTAATAATTATTGTCCAAAGAATTTTGAGCAATGAGAAAAATTCATCCCAACAGTTGATGGAATAAAGTAGAACTTGGGGTGGAGGTTTCTATTTCAGCCAGGGAAGGTTTTCATGTGGCATTTCTTAAGGGTTTAATTTTCTCTTTTACTTGACCAAAAGGGGCTTTGGGGGCTTTATCATTTAAAATTGACAAGTAACAATTTACATACAGCACACTAACATGCAGAATTGACTTAGAAATAAAAAGTTATGCCTTAAGGAGGCAACATATTATTATGCAAGGCACACAAGACCCAGTTCTAGTCCAGGCGTGGGCCACCAAATGGCTGTGTGACTGTGGGCAGGAAACTAAATACTGGCCCTCGCTGTCCTCCTTAGCCAACCATGACTATTTGCCTGGAAAATTCTTGGTCTCAGAGTCAGCTCTGATGTTCTGGTTCTCAGCGTAAGGCTGTCTCTACCTTTGAAGCCTGGTTCCCCTTTGTCCCCCTCTAAGTGGAATATTTGAGGAGGCCCGGGAGGTCCTTTGTCCCCTTCTTTCCCTTTGGCTCCTGAAGGTCCTCTCTCACCCTTCGCTCCGGGAATTCCAATGCTACCTACAAGATAAGAATAAACACAGCAGTTCCTTAATCTTTAAGTAACTCATAAGGATTCAGACGGTAATGGCGCTTACCATAGAACAAAATGAAACAAAGAAGCCAAACCGGTTAACAGTACTGACAACTTGAGAGTGTCCCCAAAGAGGAAGCCCATAACTGAAGTATATAAACCGGCACAGAGAAAATAATGATCCCATTCGAAGGGGAAAAAGAAATACAGACAACAGCAAAATCAAATACATGGTTCTCTCAGAGCTATTTTCCTCACAAAGAATAAAATATAATTCATTTTGCTGTTAAATAAATGAACATTGTTTGCGCCTCCTGTTCACCGGAAAGCCCCCCATCACTCACCCTTCCGTCCCGGGGGGCCTGGGTTCCCAGCAGGCCCCGGAAGGCCAATGGGTCCAGGATATCCTATCATCCCAACCATTCCTCTTTCACCTGTGGAAACAAAGTAATGCAAAGCAGCATACGCTGTGCAGAATGAGAAATGCTCCTTAAAATAATGCTCCATAAAATAATGTGAATCGTACTTAGAAGGAAATATTGGGAGTTGAGGGAATGGTTTCTGGAAAGAGGAAAGTAACCACATTTGGGTCAGTAAATGGCCTTTGCTACATACTATAAAAGTCACTGGCAGCAAATCACATTTGTGGATGAGAATATGTTGAAATTTGCTTAATAATAGGAAAGGAAAAATAATTTGTAGATTAAGTTGTTACTCTGGGTTCTTCTCTGAAAGAAAGATCAGTGAGGTTCTTATACCAAATATATAAAATATAAAAATAGTGATGAAATAAAAATAATTATGAGAATACTACAAACAATGATATGCCAGCAAATTACATAATTTAGATAAAGTGAACCAATTCCTAGGGAGGCATAGATGACCAAAACTGACTCAAGAAGAAATAGAAAATCTGAATAGACCCATAACAAGTGAAGAAATTGAATAAGTAATTTAGAAACCCCCCAGAAAAGAAAGCCTAGACCTAGATGATTTGGTTGTTGAATTCTACCAAATGTTTAAAGACTATCTATCTATTCTTCACAAACTCTTCTAGAAAATATAAGAGGAGGAAACATGACCTGTCTTGTTCGGTAAAGCCAGCATTACTCTGATACCTAAACCAGACATTATAAGAAAAGAAGACAGACCATTATGCCTTATGAATAGAGATGCAAAAAATCTCAACAAAATACAAGTAAATATAGTTTACCAGCAATATATAAAAAAGATTACACAGCAAATATCGTTATATCCTAGAAAGCTGTGAAATGTGATCATCCCACCACCACCATTTCCCTGCCCTCTGGCCCCTTACAAATGATTCAGAAGGAAAAACTTATACTAATGGAAAGAGAAGCATAGAGTCAAAAGCCTATGTCTATGTCCAGTTTATACAGACACCTCAAAAGGAAAATGTGGAGGAAGACAGCAGAAGAACAGTAAAAGCACAAAAAAAGGATACCTGGTGGCCCTAAAAATCCTGGATTTCCTGGATATCCTTTTTGACCAGGTAGTCCCATCTCACCTCGACGACCCGGTATTCCTGGTGGTCCGGGTTCTCCAGGAAATCCTGTCCTATCCAAGCCCGGAATACCTGGGTCTCCCTTTAGTCCTGTTTCACCTCTTCTGCCTATATTTGAATGAATGAATGAACAAATGAATGAACGAACACATAATTACATTCCCCACCAACTCCAAAAATATTTCATGGCTGTAAATATTTAGCTGTGTGATTTTGAGCAAACCACATTCTTACGGGATTGATTCATTTACACCCCCTTCTATAAAATTTTTAAGATCCCTTTTGGCTTTAACATTCTCTGTTTCAATGACTCATGCAGTAACAAGAATGTAGAATTTAGATCTACTTTCTAGTCCTGCTGGTCCATCCTGGAACTGCACTTTATGACCGTGGCTCAATCTTCAGCTTGCAGAATACATTCAGAGCCACCTACATGGAGCGAGCCACCAGATACTTCTGGGAACAGTAAGAACACCACCACAATTAACGTCTTGGCCACAGATTTGTTTGTGTGAACACATTAAGCACTATGATAGCCCACGGGCATTAGCTGAGTTCCAAAGGATATTTCCTAGCAACAGTTCACAGATCTCGCTGAGAGGAGCCAAAAAGATAGAGTACATTTCCATTATCTGGACCATCTAGTCTGTATAATTTTTTATTTCTTTATTTTTAAAATCTATTTATTATTATTTTTTATGGTGACATCGGTAAACGAAATCTAGTAAGTTTCAGCTGTATACTTTAACAGTAGTCTGCATAATTTAGATTTATTTCCACACCTTTCTTTTATGTTGTTTTAAAGCAACCAATTACATACTTCGGTTTATAACTTGTTAAATGGGTATTTTTGCATACATTCACTCTATTTTAACAATAAGGATAAATTTACCACTTTAATATAATTATAAAAGTAAAACCTTTTTTGAACGTTTATACATATATAAATATATGTAAATACATATCTATCTACATATTTAGTGTTCATATTTCTTGCATACAAGGCACAGACAACTTACTACACTGACTTGAGGTCTCTCACTCTACAGGTGGTACTCACTGCAACAAATCCATGGCAACAGGTTTATGTTTATGAAATAGCATTTCCCACTGAACAGTGGTCAGACCTAGAAACTTCTGATGTTAAACAGCAAAACACACAGCAGCAGTCCCATGCCACTTGCCCAGCTAGTGACTGGTCTAGAGGGCCTCCTCTTACCTTGTTGCCCTTTCAATCCATTTAAGCCCGGAAGTCCTTGGGGTCCCATGGGACCCACTGTGCATCTTCCTGGGAGTCCTTTTCTTCCAGGTGGTCCAGGCTGCCCTGGATCCCCTGCAAAATAGAGCCCAAGAATATAATAAATTCAGGTGCCAAAACCCAAGGTCTGAGTACTGCTATCCCAATCATTCTTCTGTAACTTTCTCCCCCAAATGGGACCAATATTTAATATCATTAATATGTCTTATGTAGAGGATCCTCAGTAAGACAGAAAGATGGAAGGAAGAAGGAAAGAAGAAACAAAGGTAGGGCAACAATATTGAATCGAAAAACAACTAGGCCCCACAGCTTCTATTTATTGATCTAGAACTTTGAGAATTCTCCATCCCCAAGTATTCAATTTGCTGTATTTTACAAGCTCAGTGGAGAAAAGTAATTGCACTTGTTCTTGTACCTCGTGGTCCATCAAGTCCTCCAGTTCCCGGAGTTCCAGGGAGACCTGGAAATCCAGGGAGTCCAATTTCTCCATTTTCCCCAGAATTGCCTTTTTCTCCTGGAAAACCTGGTATTCCTGGTTCTCCAGGTATCGCTAGTCCTGGTTCTCCCTACGGCACAGAAATTATGTTAGTTGTACTACATGATGCTGCCCAAACCCTATTGATTATTGACTGGTCTTTGGGGCTGTTTACTTGAAAATAATATCTCTATTATGGAGGTTCTAAGTCTGTTTTGCACAGTGACCACTATTCTATCAATTTTCCTTTTCAATTCTAGTTGCTGACTTTTCTATGAAACTATGCTTGATAATTCTTTTAAGCTTCCACTCTTTCAGAATACTGTGGAATTTTCTGTAAAGTCTAGATGTCTCTTCTCTTGATAGTTTTTCTCATAGCTATCCATGTTTCTTATGAGAATTCTCTCATTTAAAATGTTCTAAATGTTTCTGAAGATTAAGGTAAGAATAGGGATGCAAACCTGTCTTCTAACTCCTTCTATTTTCTTTCCTAAAAGGGGTGGGGTGGTGGTTCAAGAAACTTCAGACAAATTCAATATCTTTATCATATACAAATATATTGATAATTTCTAAACACAGAGCATCCTAACTGGCCAACTGTGAGTGCTCATTTTCTCCCCACATCAGTCTGAATTTTAATTCTCAAAGACCTTGTCTCCTGGGACACCTGGCTTTCCAGGTAACCCCGGCTTTCCCATTTCTCCAGGACAACCTGGTGATCCTTTTGTTCCTGGACAACCTCGATCTCCTACAGAGAAAAAATAATAAAGGTTGTGGGATTAGTCTCATCAAAATATTCTGAACAGTATCTCTCTTATTTTATCTAATGTTTTTTATGAGGCAAGCAGCTGTAGATATTTTTATGAAAGCTTGAATGATGAGAAAGCCAACTGCTAAATTAGCAATTAAAAAAAAATCAAATCCAAATCAGGTTATGTTGGTTCCCAATTTAAAAAAATTACCTTCTCCATTTCTGTTGGTTAGCATCACTACAATTTTGATTCGGTGATTTTTTAAACTGCTGGTCCTGACCATTTGGCTGACTTTTTTTTTTAAGTATATTACATATTTAGTGTACAGCCAGATCAATATTTACAAGTGTGTGCACATTTATGTGTGTACACACATGTTAATATTGATCTCGCTATACACTAAATATAAAATACACCTATAGATCTATCTATATCTATGCAAGTGTGGCCCAGATAAAGATATAAAGCATTTCTAGCATCCAGACAGACTTTTTCAACATGGCTTGCTCAAGAGAACTGCATAGCACTTTAAATAATATTAAACTTTATAGCAGCCATTGATTGTAACTAATTAACTTCTCATGCATTTATGATAGGAACACTAAGAAAGGACTCACACACATCATTTTCTCTATTCTGTGGTTCAGAAGAGGAAACTAGTGGAGCGAAGCTGTGCTCAAAGCATTTCTTGGTGCCCCTAATCTGACCAATTTTTAAATAACACTTAGTTCACGAGATTCATTAGGTTCAACTGGAAAATTTTGACTCTGCTTTCAGGAAGCTCTTAGGCTAGTTCTGGGTCCCATATTTTATGGTCTCCCTTCCCTCCAGAGGGTGACTCTGTAGGGGTTACAAGCTTGGATGCAGTTTTCTTCATGCAAGGTCCAAGCAGGACTAGCATAAAGACGGGCCAGGCTGGGCTACTGCAGAGATCATCGGGAAGAAATTCAGGAAATTATAGTCAAAGTCATTCTTGTGACCACGTGAGAAATGCGATGATGTTTTCCATTTCAAATACTTATAAATTGAGATCAATATTCCCATATTTGAGCAGAACTGATGTATGATAAACATTGATGATGTGTTAAATCTAAGAGATGAAGCACCAGAATAGATTATATTTCGATAAACACTTTAAATAATGTTGAAAAATACACAGTTATCATAAAATCTGAAGTTCAATGTGATGGCCCAGTGACTGAGAATACTCATATGGTATCCTACACAGGACTTTAATGTGTTTGTCACTGGGCAGCCTTGGGTTATTAAGTTCTCAGTATCTGGATTTCTTTGAAGTGTTTCCCCTTTGGTGAGAAAGCGCACTTTTTTTTTTCCTAAAGGAAAATAACTTTTGGGATTTATTTTGGAGTGTATAGGGAAATTAGCTATTTGTGGTTTAATAGTTCTTCTTTTATTATGAAGAAATGTATAAAGCGAAGAAATATATAGATGTAAAAAGTGTAGGCATCTATTAAGAAGTAAAAAAAATTCATAATCCCATTATCAAGAAGAATCAATTTGGTGAATTTCCATCCAGTTTCTTTTTCTTTGCACTAAAAAATAGCATTGAGATGAAATTGCATAAATCATTGTGAATTTTGCTTTTTTACCTAGCATTATTGTAAGATATTTTGTCCCATTTAAGACTAGTGGAATACGTCTTTTTAAAGGATATTATAGGTATTGCCTACATTATTTATTATGTATATTTATATTTTCTAAATATCCACAATGAATCTTATGTTTTAAAATTTTTTAACTTACCCTTAGGTCCAGGAGGCCCAGGGAATCCAATTCCTGGAATTCCTGGTTCACCATCAGGCCCAGGAACACCTGGAGTATCACATTTTCCTGGGGGTCCAGGGAAACCTTAAAAACACATCCACATCTACATCAGCCACTTCCCTTTATCTTGCCTTGAAACAAAATGTCTAAGTTTCTGTGTCATCCCAGACATTTTTGGAAATTAAGAAGTAATTTTAACATAACCCTGACTTCTTCCCCATTCCTATCCAATGGACTAATCATTAGGAACTGCAAATAATTTTGAAAATATAACTACTAAAAAGAGATATCCAAGATATCTTGAATTATGCACACAAAATTAAATTTTAAATCATGTTGGCAAAGAAGTTACATTATCCACACAAAGAAGCTGTGGGTACTGTCCTGATCACCCACTGGCAACCATTCCTTGTTTGCCACCAAAAAATCCACGAGGATTGTTCTGCTCTCAAATTCCTCTTAAGTAATTATACATCAATTTTCTTTTCGAACCAGAAGCACCAAAAGGAATGATTTGGATAACTTCAAAGGGTGACAGCAAGTCCCCTGCCTATTGGCTTTTTATCTGACAGACTCTGGCCTGTGCTGTCTTTGGGAGACAATGAATTTATTTTTCCCTTATTGTGGGACAGTGTTTTTCAAGGAGAGACAGGGTGCCATCTGATGCCATGCACGAGACTTTGCAAAATGGATACTCACCAGGTGGACCTCGGGGGCCAGCACGGCCTGGAGGCCCTGGAGGTCCTGGGGGGCCTGGGACTGGTGTCGAAACGCTGAATTCTCCCCTAGGACCTGAAGAAAGTTTATGATCATACGATTAGTATGCATGTTGAAGCTTTTCTTGGCTCAGAGGGAAAATATAATATAGGATATGTTAATCAAGGATTTACAGACATATTCCAAGGAATATAAAAAATAGTCTCTG
Organism: Eidolon helvum; assembly: GCA_000465285.1. Lineage (NCBI taxonomy): Eukaryota > Metazoa > Chordata > Mammalia > Chiroptera > Pteropodidae > Eidolon > Eidolon helvum. Next base: position 5,974 of record AWHC01027598.1, on the reverse strand, counting down.
CTTACATAGGTTTCAAAACTGGCTTAAAGATGACCAACGCACAGAAACTTTCTTATTCAACTGACAAGTATTTATAAGCATCTATTATTGTCTAAGCCTTGTTTTAATTAACAGCCCAACATACTAGTCTATTGCAAGAGAGCCTATTCTAAAAAAAAAAATTGATAATATGAATTCAGCTTAAAAATTGGTGAATACTGGTAGGATATTTATTAGGTGACCAGTTTTCCTAGGAAGAAAGTATGGTATATTATGCAAACCATGAAGTGTGGCTTGGCCTTGTTCTTTATAAGGTCTGTGAGCTGGGGGATATTTCTGAAACTCTCTATAAGTTTCTCATGTGTCATTGGGGAAATAATGCCTATTCAGCTGGTAAAGATTTCAGATAATATTCTGACCACAATGGTCAATATTAAGAACATGTTAATGATTAGTGCTATTAGCATTTCTATAAATAAATTTCATATATGTACAGAAAAAGTGGGTTGACAGTAGTGTAATGGGGACATTTGATGATAATATATTTTAGGACAATGGAGTCCTTCACTAAGGAGTCACCATTAGAAAGAACAGAAGAGGATTGAGCACACTTTTTCTGCTAAGGACTAGATAGTAAATAATTTAGGCTTTGTGGTCCAGATGGTCACTAGCCGGACTACTCAACTCTGCCATCGTAGCATAAGAACAGCCGAAAGAATATGTTCATGAGTGAGTGTGGCTGTGTGCCAATAACACTTAATTTATGGACACTGAAACTTGAATTTCACAACGTATTATTCAAAAGTTTTCTTTTTTTTTTCCAATCATTTAAAAATATAAAAAATGTTCTTAGCTTGTGGATCATACATAGATAGGCGGCAGGCTGGATTTGGACTGTGGGCTGCCATGGGTTCCTGAATTAGAAGAGCAGCCTCAAAAAGTAAGGCACAGAAAAAAAATACGCAGGTATATGTGACCATAAAATAAGTTTTACATACACACGTAGACAGAAATATATGTGTACGATTTATAATATGTATGAATACTTTGGGTTTGTGTACTCAAAATTTTTTTTACTGATGAGGGATGCTATAAAAAGATTTGGAGACTACTGGTTTATGGAGTCTCACCGTTTAAAATGATTTTAGAAGTAGAAAACAACCGCGGTAGCATTATTTACTTAAAACGGTAACACGCAATTTTCATCTGCCCTGTTCTTTGCCACAGATAAATACCGAGGATCAGATTAGATTCCTCCTGTATCTAGCAACTGTGTTCAGCACAGGTGGATCCCAAAAGTTACAGGACTAAAACTATGATCAGACACTTTTCTTCATTCATCTTAGATATTTTGAAGTTTTACTCATAGAACATTTATTGGGTTAGGGGTCAAAAAGAACAAATTTGCAATAGCAGTGGATCTTTGATGCTTAGAAGAAGCATCACAAGGTCGACGTCCTGGGTTTTTGCCTCCCCTTTGTTTACTGTAACTAAATTCCACTCATCCATTAATTCTATAAATGTATATCAGTAATGGATACAGTCTACCTAGGAAATTTCAACTGAATTACTCAGGAATAGGGGAAAAAATGGACTTAATCTTACATATGCCACATGTTCTTTCCCGGTGTCTACGAGTTGACATATTTTACTTTAGAAGCGAGTTTCTATACATCCAATAGTCTTGAGGGAGCTTCACCAGCTCTAGGAACCACCAACCCATTCCACAGGAAAACAGGACTGGAAAGAAAACTAACCAACCGGCTTCTCCAGGTGGTCCAGGGGCTCCAGGAACACCTTGGGCGCCCTTTGGACCAAGCTCTCCCCGTGGTCCGTAGCCTGGTGGTCCAGCTGGTCCTGTGGGTCCCGGGGACCCAGGGATGCCAGGATCCCCTGGACAACCCCGGTCCCCCTTCTCACCACTGAGGGCCTGTGACAACAGGAATATGTGTGGACAGTGCTTCATTCCAGTATCTCCTTGCACAGGTTAATATCACCACGAATATGAATACCAGCCATTGAGAAGGTCTTGGATTAAAAAGCAGTTGGCATATGAATGTGTGAATTGCTAACATAAGAGCACTGTGGTTTCTGTGGTTTTGTGCCCTTTGGAATTCAGCCATATTTCATTAACTTGGAACACTCTTGAGTCCCACTTGAGATGTCCTACAGTGGGATGCTACCCATATGATAATAGCCCCTAAAACGTAGCTCAAATTGGCCAAGAGTTCAAATGGCATTACGGGTCACGTTCATGTTAATGGCACATTTCTAAACCGGTACAGCGAAGCTTTATTCGTTGTGTTTTCACTAGGTATTTTCATAACAAAAGAGATAGTTCATCTGTATTAATTTTTTTTCTTATAAAATATCTTTAAAATGTCTTTGTAGGCTTCGACTTTGAAAATACATTGTATGTTTTGAAGGAATTGAATTTGACAAAATTATTGAAGTTATCTTTCCTCTCCAACATGGCTCCAAATAATAAATTTGACTGGATTTTTCATCATTTATATCATCCATGGCTAAGTGGTCCTTCTTCCTTTACAGTGACAGGGCATAACAAACAACAAATCACCTTGATTTTCTCACTTATTTTCTAGGACATCTTTCCCAACTCTATTAACACTAGGCCCAAAACATTCTAGCTCTGTTCCTCTATGAGTGTAACTACTAACGGGGGGACTGCCTGGCATTTTGCCAAAGGAGGATCCGAGAAACACTGGTCCTGCTAGCTATTCCTAGCCAAAAAGTGCTTTGTAGTCAAAAAGGTCTAGGAAAAACTGCACACCATATGTACACATGGGAAGTCACAATTCATATTCTGGCATGACAGATTCTATAAATGAATCTTTAAATTTGTTTGCCATGGTACCCTGTTCGAGGGGACTTCTGTTTTATTGGATAACATTGATTAATCCTGGGAGAAATTGTTATTTTATGGAACAGACTGGGCAGCATGCCTTGCAAATTTCTTACGAAAAAATGTATCTTGGTAGGAATTTCTCAATTGCACATGTGACAGATTCTAGCCCCTGAAAAAAGATCGAATTTACATAATCTTCAACATTGTGGATGAAAAAATATTTGATCTCTTTATTTGACTTTTCCACCCCTAAATAGTCTGTCCTTTTCCACACTTATCTTTACTTGAATAAACATTGTCCCTCCCCTGGAATATTGGCTAAAACTTTCCATTATTAATCATTTTCTGAACTTCTTTATAAACTCGCTTGACACGAATGTAACATTGCAACTTGTGTATGGGACAAGGTCCTTATCAACATAGAATTATCTTGGGGCTAAAAAGACCATTAAGTGTTACCTATTTATTTGTCAAAATACTATAAATATTTGCTCTGGTTTGAAGATGCCTCATTCTGCTGTTAGGGGGACGAACTGTGATGAGCGGCCAAGTTTTTGATAGGAAATTGCCTTGTCTTAACTTCAGAGCACTTCATCTACAAGGAAGGTAATTTTAAAAAAGTTACCAGATACCAACCGGTTCACCTTTAGGTCCTCGTGCTCCCTTTACTCCAGGAGTTCCAGGAATTCCATCAAAGCCCCTTCTTCCTGGCTGTCCTCTGGGCCCCGGATCCCCTGGGGCACCCACTTGTCCCTCTGGCTGAGATGCTTCACCTTTTTCTCCTTTAAGTCCTGGATCACCCCGAGCACCTGGGAATCCCTAGGGTGGTACAGAAAGGAGTCTACATTGCGTTTGGGCAAAGTTGTTCTTGTGGCAATCTCAAAACAAAAAACAAAAACAAAAACAAAAAAATGGAAACAAAAAAAAAAAAATGGAAACAAGATATTTTCAATTTCATAAACATGTTTTTTTTTTCCCCAGAAACTTTCTTTGGCACACAAGTATAATTTTAAGCTTTTTTCCTTTTTTGCTTTGTTTTTGCCTCCAAAACTGGAAAAGAATTCAGTTAGTACAATTCAATGCAACATATAATAATCTAATTCGATATGCTACAACTATGATCATAATTCAGATTATGTTAGAATATTGATAAATTTTAACATGCATCTCTGGATAATTTCATTTAAATATATTTATCCACAAACACCTTTCTCATTCACTATGATCATCAAATTAAAAATTTTAACCCCTTTATTGAGGTGTAACTTATATACCATAAAATGTATCCTTTATAAGAATACTATTCATTGATTTTTAAAGTAAATTTATATGTTTATGCTACGATCACTACAATTCAGCATTAAGCCATTTCCATCATTCCTCCAAATTTCCTCAAACCCATCTGTGGTCAATCCCAGCCCAGCCTCAGCCCCAAGCAACCACTGATCTGCTTTCTGTCTCTGGTACCATTTTAAATGATGATAAGTATATTAATTGATTCAGTTATTCATTTACATATCATTCGTTTATTTATTTAGTCAACAAGTATCTGTAAAGTGTCTCTTCTTTGCCAGACACCAAACTGATAACCTATATGCGATGCAACTGTATTATTTCCAGTGCTCCATTCTCCAGATTGCAACTAAGGCTTCAAAACCATGAACTCTTACTGGAAATCCTGGGAGACCCATGCTTCCTGGGGACCCTGGGCTTCCTTTAATTCCAGCTTCCCCTCGTCCGCCTGCAAAGCGAATTATTAAATATTCATTGAACGCCAGCTCTGAGCAGCCAGGGCAATGCGGTATATGAAGGAAAAAGGGTGTTTTCTTCTGAGGAAAGAAAGACAATTTCTATCTTAAAACATGCAGTGTAAGAAGAGAATGAGACCTAATAACTGGAATAAGAGAAAATGTAAAAAAACAAGAACTCTTAAAAATTTTTAGTTTCATAAAATTCTTGTCTTTACAATTTTAAGGAGATACATTAATTTTTTTCTGATGATAAAAATAACATATTCTCATTGTAAAAAAATTATACAGAAAAAAGAATGAAAATCACCTATAAATCTACCTCTAGAAGGTGATATTTGCTAAAATTTTCATGTATATTACTCATAAAACTTTATATCCATAAATGCATAGGACATATATATATTTTGTAATCATACTGTACATGTCAATAAATATAGATTTATAGCTTTACTTTAAATGGGTGTATAGTAGCCTATTGCACAGGTGACCCATCATTTATTCAGCTAACTCAAAGGTTCCCGGGCCGCAGACCAGGCTGGTCCATGGCCTGTTAGGAACTGGGCCGCACCACAGGAGGTGAGTGGCAGTCCAGCGAGTGAAGCTTCATCTGTATTTACAGCCGCTTCGAGTGGCAGTCTAGCGAGTGAAGCTTCATCTGTATTTACAGCCTCTTCCCAGTGCCAGCATCACCACCCAGCTCCACTTCCAATCATCAGGCGTTAGATTCTCATAGGAGCACCAGTCCCTGGTGCCAAAAAGGTTGGGGACCGCTCAGCTAACTGTTGTTCTGTTTTCAGATATTTAGATTGTTTTTTTTTGTTTGTTTTTGTTTTTGTCTGTTTGTTTATTTCAACTTTAACGGTTGTAAACCATGCTATGATAAATATCCCTGGATATTTAGTTCTCCAAATTTATCCAACTGTTTTCTTTACAATAAACTCCTAAAAGCGTCATTGCAGGACAGAACAGGCACAAACTTTTCTGAGGCTTTGCATATCTGTTGCCAAATTGCATTTTGCTGTACAATTTTATCATTCTTATAGGTATTTAAGTATCTCTGTGAAGATCTCTTTACGGGATCTTCTGTATGGATCTCAAGTCAGTGTGTTAACATATGCCTATTCAGATTTTATTTTTTGCAAGGTTTGAGCCAGGATATATAGTCGGACAGTTTTATCGTCTTTGAGCTCTACCTGTCATAGGCCAAGTGTAGAGAAACCAAGGGAAATACAACAGTACAGCTAGTTGGTCAGCAGCAGTGAGCCGCCCACATGCATTCCGGGCTTGGGCCAGCGGTCACTCAAGGGGAATGCAGGAAAATAATGATTGTTTTCCCTTCATTCCTTCCCTCCCTCTTAGTTTTTTGTTTTGTTTTGTT
>KE754914.1:74715-92142 GCA_000465285.1 Eidolon helvum | reverse complement strand
GGAAAGAGGGAAGATGAGGCGGTGGGCGGGGCATCTAATAAGGTGACAGGATAACAGCTGAGGAAGAAAAACCTGAAGAAGGTGGAGGAGCAAGGCACACAGACATCAGGAGACTCATTCCAGGCCAAGGGAGCATAAGTTCTGAGAACTAGGAGAGGTCAGGGTGGCTCCTGAGGAATGAACAAGATCTAAGGGACAAGGGCTGGGGCCAGGTGGACCCTTGCAGTCCATCATAAGGAGTTTTCAGGACAGGAGCAGTTGGAGTGACATAACTGACACGTGTTTAACAGAACCACGCTGTCTACTGTGTAGAGAATAGATGCCAGGCAGAGTGTGACCAGAAGCAAGAACGCTGGTTAGCAGGGCACAGCAACGGTGCAGGGCAGAGATGGCGGAAGCTTGGCCTCGCGGGGGAGCATGGCTGCACTCCGTTTGTATACAGGAGCTGTATGCTGTACCTACGTCTGCATCAACAACATGTCATGTGGTTTGTGTGCTTTGAAAGTTGACATATATGGATTTCTACTTTACAAATCCTTACGCGGGCCATTTTTCTTTGAGACTCATCGATGTTGCCGCATGTAGTTTGTCTTCTCTGCGGTATGGTACAGCACGGTGTAAATACGCCAGACTGCACTGATTCACATACATAACGAGTAATTATTGAGCGTCTACTAAGAGCCAGGCATCGTTCTAAGTGCTGAGACTCAGGAAAGGACAAAAGAGACAGACATATCTGCCGCATGGATCTTAACATTGAATATCTATTTATCGCCTTGACAATGAGTATTTAGGCTGTTTGTGGCTTTTCACTATTAGGAAATGCTGCAAGGGACACTCATTGAACATCTTTAGATGCAACTCCAAAGGCAATGAGAATTTTACAAGGGCATCTAAATGCAGAATTTAGGGACTTGTTAGCCATCGCCAAATTGCTGATTGTGGGCTCCACTGGCTCTCATTCTTCCACAGCCCCCAACCAACGCTTGGTTTTAAACCTTGACCAGCTAATGAGTATGAAATAATATTTCATTATTTTTTTTTTTTTTGCTGTGTTTTCCTGATTACTAGTGAGGTTGAGTATCTTTTAAAATGCTTATTAGGCACTTATATTTCTTCTTCTTTGAACTACCCATGTATTTTGCCAATTTTTCCTGTTGGTTTGTCTTCTTATATTTAATGAATGTTACACATAAATTTTGTTACTAATTTGTGGCTGGTTATATGTGTGGCAATTACCTTTTAGCTTTGACTAAGGTCACTTTTTTTTTTTTAACACAAAAGTTAACTGATATTAATATAAAAAAAAAGTATAAATCTTTTTGTTAAATCCATAAGGTGTTTGCTTTTTCTCGTTTAAGTAATATCTCCCTATTCCAAGGCCATAAGGATATTCTCTAATATTTTCTTCTAGTTTTCAATCTTTTACTTTCACACTTAGATTTTTAAATGCATTTGGAATTTATTTTCATGTATGAAATGAAGAAGATATATTTTTCCCCCAGGGGACAGCCATTTGTCCTGATATATGGAATATAACTATCTGCACATAATAAAATTGTATCTGAAATATTATTAGTAAGAGATGAGATATTTAATCTCTTTGACTTTCTGTTAAAGTAGTTCAAACTTTTAACCCATGTTTGCTAGGACATTTAGATTATCACAGGGGGAAAAAAAAGTCAAATTCCTCTCAGGTTGTAAAAGAAGCACAATTTGTTCAATGGTTCATATTTTTCTCACTGATTTGCAATGCTATCTCTATAATATTGCATAAATATTACATATAAAATGAACTGTTCCTTGATTTTTATTTTATTCCATAGATCTATTTAATGTTAGATTTGAGTACAACATTTTTCAAGTTATGAAAGGTCTCTTTCATTTCTTGTTTGCTACAGTTTTTAAACATCATAAATTTGTTTGAAATTACATATCAAAACTATGATACATTTCATTCTTTAACATGATCACAAGATTTTTCTCCTTTTATATATTAATGAGATGAATTATATTACTCGAATTTTCTTAAGTTAACTTTTTTGGGAATAAACAACTTGATCAGTTACAAACTGACCTAAATAAATTAGGTCATGCCTAACTCTTAGCTGCTGTTGGGCAGAAAGCAGTAAACTTTGAAAAATTTGAAGCAGGAGAAGGTTAGCTTCTGCCTCCACAACCTGCCTACCAGGCATAACGAAAACATATCTTAAATGAGATTCTGTACATGTACTAACGTTTACTAAACAAATATTCATTGGAAAGTAGACATAAAACTATTCATATACCCAGGTCTCTAATCTAGATGAAATTCCAGCTCTCTATACATTTGACTGCTCTGACTAGCACTTTGCATAAAATGCATGATGACTTTCCATTGTTGATGTTAGGCAAACAGGTATTTGCCTAGACCGATGTCTGGAGACAAGACTGTCTAAAGGTTAAGTCTCAAAACATCACTAAGGATTCAAAGTATAGGCTTATTGAATTCTTATGTCCTATTGGGGTGAGGAATATTTCTGAAATAAGTTAGCCTATCCCCATACTCCAAATATCTTCTGATTTCATCAAGGAGAGCCCATTTTTTTAAAATACATTATGCTAATTAATAATGCCTCAAGTGCTGACTGATGTAGTAAACACCCCTAAATGTAGACTCATGATTATGGAAATTGTGTCATGTTGAAACCTAAATTTGCAGAAACAAATATAGTATTGCTCTTTCTTGGCTAAAGTGCTTGAAAGTACAGACTAAATAAATGATTGATTCAATAATTTAACAAATACTTATGATTTATTTTGGATAATGGAGATATACTGGAAGAAAACAGATCAAAGTCTCAGACCTTACAGAATTTACTTTCAGTTTCAGAAGAAACTGAAAAAAAGGGGCAAGGGAAGAAGGTTATATACAGTTTCACTTCCAGTCATGTCATAGCCATTGTTACTGGACATGTCCTCCTGCTATGGACAACTAGAAAAGTAGCTAAAATATATGAAATGAATGTTTGAAGGCACTGGATCACAAGGAGCACAGAATTTTGACTCCCAAGGGAAGAGAAAGAAACAATGTGAGACCTAGCTTTAGACCTGGAAAACTTAAAAGAATTCAGGATTTAAAAGAAGACATGTACATAATGAGAAGGGAAATGTAAGACATGTGCATACATATACATACATATACATATACGTATACATATACATATACGTATACATATACATACATATACATCCCCCCCCCTACATATATATACATATATATAGTCTAAGATATGTATGAATATATATGTAAAGGCCACCTAGAGTTGAAAAATATGATACCTGAGAAGAAAAATTCACTGATTAGGATTAACAGCAGATTAAAGACTGCAGAAGAAAAATATCAGTGAAATTGAAGGTATAGTAATAGAAACCCTCCAGATTGAAGCACAGAATGAAAAAAAAATGAAACAAAATGAATAGTGCTATACTGACATGTGAGAAAATATCAAGTGATTTAATATATCATTTGAATGGGAAGAGGGCAGAAAAACTTTTTGGAGAAAAATAGTCAAAAGTTTTCAAAATTTGATAAAAATTATAAACTGATAGATTAAAAAAACTAAATAAATTCTAAGTGAACATGAAATATGAATAAAAACACATCAAGGCTCATCATACTCAAATTACTGGAAACCAATGATGAAGAGAAAATCTGAAATGCAGCCAGAAGGGAAAAGAAGACATTATGTACACAAGAATAGAATGGATGGGAGGGGGTTGGGGGCCGGGAGAAAAAGATGAAGGGAGTAAGAAGTACAAATTGGCAGTTACGAAATAGTTGCAGGGATATAAAGTACAGCGTAGGGAATATTGTCAATAATATTGTAATAACTATGTGTGGTGCCAGGTTGGTACTAGACTTATTGGGGTGATCACTTTATAAGTTATATAAATATCTACCCCCCCCCCCCCCCCCCCCCCCCCCCCCCCCCATTGAATGTCAACTGTAATTGAAACAAATTCAAATTCAAATAAAAAAGAAATACGATGAACAAATTCAAGGATATTAATGGCTAAAATTTATTAACATAAATATCCATCTTCTTCTGGACCAAAAAAATTTCAGGTTTTCAATTTATAAGAATCATCAATCGTTTTATTAACCCACCCAGTATAACCTCGAAGCAAGGAGCTAAGAAAAATAATTCCAATTGTAGAACTCTTAATCTCAGCAAGTAAACTGTAAGGAAAAGCAAACAAACACACAGTTTCCAGTATAACAAGGAGCAAGGAAAATCAACAAGTGAGTGAGAACTCCATGTATCCACAGGGATAGGTCTGAAAAAACAGGTTGACAAAACAGTTTGATGCCATTTGTGTAAAATTTAAAACATATGACATGTTACTATGTATTGTTCATAGATACATTAACGTGGTAGAAGGATAAAAACATGAACACCGAGGACACACCTCAACTTTGGGATAGTGGATGCCTCTGGGGCACAAGAGAAATGGGAGTGGAACAGAAGGAATTTTTCAGTGTACCTATGATGTTTTATTTCTTATAAACCAGCCATGTAATAAAAAATAAATAAATAATGGCTTAGCTTATATCAGAGCACTATGCAAAAGTTAAGATGAATGAGATTGATTTATGTGTGCAGATATAGAAAGATTTTTAAAGTATATTAAATTAAAAAGCTCTGTAAAAGTAAAAAAAAAAACTGTCCCATCGGAACACTTCTTATCGGAACCACTGAAATCCAGAAAACAGTAGAAAGACGTTTTTGAATTACTGACGGAAGAGTGGGGACATAATGGTATCTATCCAATGAAAATATTCAAAACTGAAGTCAAAGTAGTCATTTTTAGACAAAATCTGGAAAGGCTTCTTTCTCAGTGGGTCTGTACCATAAGAAATGTTAAAAGAAATTCCTTAGGTTGAAGTAAAATCATACCAGTAACTTGGCTCTTAAAAAGGAGAGAAGAGTATCAGAAATGCTAAATTCACAGGTAAATGTCAAAGAGAGTTTAAAGAAGTAATAGCTATTTATTGTGGAGTTTGTAATAAATGTAGAAGTAAAACATATGACAACAGTACAAAGAATGAGATCGAGTGAAAGGAAGTATACTGTAAAACTCTCTTACATTACACATGAAAAGGTATATATATATGTGATAAGACATGATAAATTAAATATACTTATTGTAAAATATAGAGGAGCTAATAAATAGTAACACTAATAAAAGATGAATAGCTAATAAGCCAATAATGGAGATAAAATAGAATGTGTAAATATACTAAAATAATCCCAAAGGAGGTAAAAATACAGGAATAAAGGAACAAAGAACAGAAGAGTTCCCTAGAAAATAGATGGCAAGATGCTACACTTAAACCCAAATGTGCGGATCTATAAAGAAAAATAATCTAAACAATTGAATTGAAAGTTAGAGATTGCCAAACTGGATAAAAATGCAAGACCCAACTGTATTCTGGTTATAGAAAATTAACTTTAAGTACAAAAATACAGATGTATTAAAATGTAAAAGGTGGAAAAAAATAAAACATGGAAAACACTAATCGAAAGACAACAAGCCAAAGCTTGTGTTAATATCAGACAAGGTAGCCTTTGTGACAAGAACTGTCACCTGAGATTATAAAAGATATTTCATAATGATTAAATGGTTAATGGATAAAGAAAATCTAATAATTATAGGTATCTATGCATCTAATTATATGGTTTTAAAACATGTGAAGTAAAAACTGATGGAAATATAAAGAAAGAAAGATAGTACTAAATAACCTATAATATAAAGAAGAAATTGCAATGAAAATTAAAAAATATTTTGGACCGATTGATAATGAAAATGCAATGTATAAAATTCATAAGATGCAGCTTAAGTAGTATCTAGAAGTAAATATATAACATTAAATGCTTATATTAGAAAAGAAAAAGGATCTAGAATTAATAATCTAAGCTTATGCTTTTAAAAGCTACCAAAAATGAAGCCCAAAGTAGTACAAGGAAAAATTAAAGACCAGAGCAGCTATTAATATACTAGAAATCAAGCAAACAATAGAGAAAACAGTGCAAGCAAAAGCCGTTTTCTATAAAAATCAATACAATGTACGAATCTCCAGCTAGAATTATTAAGAAAAAATATATGAACTACCAGTATTAGGAATGAGAGTGGGTAATCACTGCAGATCATACAGGTATTAAAAGAATAATAGAGGGATATTATGAACAACTTTCAGTCAATAAATTAAAAAACTTAGATTAAATGAACAAATTATTTGAACTACACAATATGATTCAAGAGGAAATAGAAAATATGAATCGACTTATACTTATCAAATATTTTAATCTGCGATTGAATCTCTCTTAATAAAGAAAATGCCAGACTCAGACAGTCTGGGACTGGTGAATTCTACAGTCTTTCCATCAACAAAAATAGAACAAAGAAGAGAGGCGAACACTTCTTAATTTTGTGATGTGAATATTACCTAGATACCAAATCCAAAAAGACATTTCATGAAAACTGTTATAAATACATATTGTGAACATAGATATGTGAACATAGTAAATAATCCTTATCAAGATTTTAGCCAATTAAACCCATCAATATACAAGAGGATTGCATCACATACAAGTGGGTTTTATCCTGGAAATCTACAGATGAAAACATTTACAAACCAGCAAGATACTTCACCCAGAAAACATTGCTGAGAGAAATGAAAAAATATTGAAATAAATAAAGAGATAAATCGTGTTTATAAATTGGGAGACCGAATGTATATTTAACATTTTTTAATTGTGGTAAAATACACACAACATAAAATTACCACCGCAGCCATTTTTAAGTGTACACTTCAGTGGCATTAAGTACACGCACATTGTTGTGCAGCCAATCTGCAGAATTTTTTTCATCTTGCAAAACCGAAACTCTGTCCCCTACTCCTAATGTCTTCATACTCTCTCCACCTCAGCCCCTGGTAACCACCATTCTGCTTTCTGTTTCTATGACTTGACTGCTTGGAGCACTTCACATAAGTGAAATCACACAGTATTTGTGTTTTCGTGACTGGCTTGTTTCACTTATCACCATGTCCTCGAGGCTCATGTTTGTAGCAGCATGTGTCATAACTACCTGGAGGGCTTCTGATTTAGTGGGTCTAGGCACAGCCAGAAAACTTGCATTTCTAATAAGTTCTCAGGTAACGTGGTTGCTACCAGTTTGTGAAACACACTCGGAGGGTCACTGGCTTAATTAATTTAATTCTGACAAATACCTAAGAGGGAGACACGATTATTAACCCCATTTTACACACAAGAAAACTGAGACAGAGAAACTAATAGGCGACACTGTCTCCCACCTCCAAAGAAGGTGGTAAGGCTGAATTTGAACCCAGGCAGTCTGATTCTGGTCCTAAATTTAAATGTTACACCACAGTGTCCTATGCAATTAGTTCTACCAGAGAAATCTTATCCATCTAAAACAGCATCCTGGTGGACTTCTTGCCATCTCCTACAGTTTTAAAGATATTATTCCTCAAAGGCAGCAAATATTTGTGAGTTAGTGAAATAAGCTACGTATATCACCAAAATCTTGGTTAGAAAAAAAAAAAACAGTTATTGTGATAATAGTCTTTTAAAGCAATTAAGTTAGATACTAAACAAGGTAGAAGTTAACATAATGGGTGGATAAACCTTATAAAACTTTCAAATCTTTCTGGAATTTTAAGGTTTAACCCTGAATGTGGATTACTGTTTGCACAGAATTGAAAAGCTTTTTAAATCTATTTACAGTTTTCTCTTTTGGCTTCCTGCTGGGCTGAGCAGGTCAAAACGTGTTATATAAACTCAACAGAAAACATTTCCAAGTTAAATTTAGTTACTATGGAGTCTACAATTTAAGGCGCAGTGGGCAAACAGAACACATCTCAGATCCAATGATGATTATAATTTTTAACTGAAATGACATCGGATGTGCTCTAAATGGCTATAGTCTCTTTCAAGACCTTAAAACCAGAGTAAAGATAACATTAATCTATACTTAAGTCGGTTCAGAAAATGAAGGAGAAAAAATATATTCTGATCAGAATGTCTAAAGTTAGATGGATCTTAAGAAAACCCTACAAGTCTGCTTTCCCCAAAATCTCATCAAAGGGAAGGGAACCTGTGAAGGAGTCCATGTAGCCATAATCATGAAGTAAAGATATCTTCTTAGCTTGTAATTATTTCACAGTATCAGCAACTGGTGACAAGAGAATGGGAATAACCATCACCACATCTCTGTTTTCTCTATGTCAACCACCCCCGATTGTGTGGTTCAGAGTCTCAACCCAATTTAAATCCCCTTAGATGTCACTCTCACACACCTGACATTCTTCATTCAAGTCATTATTGTCGTTTGGGTGGGGGGCTGTCCCCTGCATTGTTCAGCCACACCCCTGGCCTCTGCATCCTACGTGAGAGTTGCAGCTGCATCCAAGACCCTGTTGAGATGGTGAAAGGTATCTCCAGACGTTGTAAATGTCCCCTGGGGGGACAAAGGGCCCCCTCAATTGTGAGAAACACTGATTTAGACCTATTCATCTTCTATCTTAAAACATTGCCAGCAGGGACGAGGCCATGCTTTGCAGGTCTTGGAAATAATTGTTAAATCATTAATAATTATTTCCTTTAGTTTTTTCCCCTCTAGATGAAACAACTTCAAATCATCTAGCTCACATCTTTATCAATGGAAGAATTGCTTGAGAACCTGCACACTAAGGTTCATGAATGAATATATTTGATCCAGTTGTATGAGAGAAAGGATATAAAATAATGGTTTAAAACTCTGTGAAAAGGGATCAATTAATTATAGAAGAAAGACCATTGCTACTAGCAACAGTAGGAAAAGCAAGGTTGTGGTTGGGTAACCCCGTAGACGTGCCCTGGCAGGCAAATGGGACACCGTTTTTGAAGCCATGAGCATCTAATCAGTTTACATCCACCCCGTAACCCCATTTGCTAGTTTTTGTTTTCCTGTTTTGTTAGTAAACAGGGCTATTGTGCCTTTCAAGAAGCAGCTTAGTAAAGAATCAAATCAGCATACTGTGAGTCATTGAATTGAAGCAGATGTTAGAGAAAAAAACAGCAATGAGCAATGTCCAGGACTCATTGGGACTTCAAAATGATACGCAGAGCTTACTAGCTTATTAGAGAGAATTTCTGTTTAGTGTAGGCATGGAAGGCAGTGAAAAGAGAAAAAAACTTACTCAGTTTGCTCACATTTTGTTTATTCATGGGCGAGACATTTATATTTTCAGTGATACATGTCTAGTGTTTAATGGTTTGAATGAATCCAATGGCAATCGGTGTTCAGTGAGAGATAAATAACATGCTTTGACGAGCACATGCCCTTCCTCTTGCCTGTGCTGAGTGCTGGGGTTCGATGGTGTGCGGAGAACTCAGTGGCAGTAGCCGGAGAAAATTAACTCTGTTCCCAGAACTGGTGTTTTCAGGTCTGTATGAGCGACATTATGGCAAGCTCATTTTTAGTAGTTCAAGTGTACTGAATGCTATTAACATTGTAAAATATTCTATTATACCCAGGCCTCCAGTGCAGTCGATTTGGTTTTACAGTTACTGTGCAAGTGGGTGAGAAACTCGACCTCATCCCCTGTACTGTGTAATGGGAATCATTCTACAGCGTTTTGATGAAGGGGAACGGCATGAGGTAGGGAAGAATGGTCTTTAGAAAGTCGGAAATGACTCTAACGCTTGCTAAGAGTAGCCTTCTCTGAGCCTCAGTGTCCGTTTCTGAGATAAGCATAATAATAACAGTTGGCTTCTTACCTCAGTTCTAGGCTTGAAGGAGCTAAACTGCAGGAAAGTACTTTGCATACTTTTAGGAACTATATAAACTCTACTTCAAACTAATGACAAAATAATGATAGTGTAGAGGTCACTTATACTTTAAAAGCACCTACACACTAAGCATTAAGTCGTATCATAGTTTTAATGATGCAAAATGATAATGATGAGAAACCTGAATGGATTTCTCTCTCCTTTTAGCATTGTCTTTATCAGTTTGGGCTGCTGTAACCAAGATACCATAGACTCGGTGGCTTATAAATGACAAATATTTATTTCTCACAGTCCTGGAAGCTGGGAAGTTCAAGACCAAGGAGCCAACAAGCGGATTCGGTGTGTGTGGGAGCCAGCTTCCTGGTTTATTGTGTTTTTACTGTTTAAGTCACATGGTGAAAGGGGGGAGGGGTCTCTTTGGGGTCTCTTTGAAAAGGGCACTAATCACCATCAAGAGGTCTCAAGCTTCATGCCCACCTCCTAATACCATCATTTTGGGGGTTTAGGACTTCATTGTATAGGTTTTAGGGGGACACAAGCATTCAGTCTATTGCAAGCATTTTAATGTGAAAGTGGCCAAATGAGCAACGTGTAAAATTTCCAAGGACAGTTGCTGTTCCTGAGTGAACTTCACCAGCTTGTCCACAGGCCTTCTCATCCAGCACCCATCCCTGGAGCTTGGTCATGGTGAAGGTGTCCCCTTGCTTTGCAATGGACAAACTGGTGCAGGTGAAGGTCAAAAACCACGTCCTAAGAGCAGAAGAGTTTTGCTCTGAGAAAACATGTCAGGTCAGATTTTTCCGAAGACTGAAAGAATATTTCTTTACATGGGGAAGGTCAAAACAGTGTGTCATTGCCTGTGTCATTACCAGATCCTTGCCCTGGGGTAGAGTTATCCAAAAGGAGACAGATGTCTCCAGGGCCACCCAAAACCAGCGATTTGCGACCAGCAGCACTAGCTGGAGCGGGCGGCACTGGCGGGAGGAAAGAGTGCTTTGAATGCACAAGCCTTGAATCTGAATGAACTTGCATCTGCATTCTATCCAATGCATCTATCCTCTATTTAGTATATGTTAAATTGATTCCACTATATTCCTAGATATTCCTTGCATGTGGGTGGCATTTTAATCCCATTATTCTCTCTTTTGGCGGAATGGTCCTAGTGATTGCCTGTGACAGGTAGTTTTTAAAATCCCAAGGATTGCATGAACGGGCACAGCAGTCAACTAATCATAGTGTCTTTAAACAGAAATGATTACAAAACAAACAAATCCATACTTTAAAGCAATGGAAAGATTAAACATTAAATGAACCAATTGTGCATTCAGAGAGAGCTTCAGAAACCGTAAGATGTTCTGAGCTTTCATGAAAACGAGAATTCTCACTACTGGTTAGAGTAAGGTCCAGAGCAACACGCTTCTCACTGTCTTGCAACATTATTTAGTTTCAACGCACAGCTACTAAATTACCCTGGCTCCTTCTGAGCGAGGCAGAATTGCGCTGTACCATCTTGAACCATTCCGAAGCAACTTTTCAGAAATGCTCGGCGAAATAAGATGTTTCCTGGAGCTTCCCAGAAGGAGACTTCATAACCTCTAAAGAACACTGTCTTTGAGATGAAACAGTGAAGAATGCTTTCCAGGAGAAGAGCGGGCTTGTAAATTTCCTTGGAGCTGTGTCTATGACATTCGTCTCTTCTGTGATTTGGAACTAATGGACTCAAAGAAGAGAGGGAAAAAAAATCTCAGTTTTTAATCTTCTTTTTTCACTTGTGATGGAAGTTTTCCATCACACACATGTGTACACACACACATTTATTGAGTACTCAATTTCACGTCACACTGTGGTAAATGCAGGACAGCTCCTGGGCCAGGTCTTAGCCTCCTCATTTTTATTATCTCCACTTTGTAGATGGAATAGCCTGGTTCTAGAAGTGATAATCACCTTGCCCTAGTTATTTGGTTAGTTCTCAGTGGAGAAGTAGCATCCAGGTGTCCTGACCATGCGAAGCCCCTCTGAAAGGCTGAGCACACTCACTGGACAGATTCAGCGAGGAGCCCTTTCACTGCGAGCATTTTCTGAGTGATGATGGCAGTGACCCAGCTCACACCTTGTCCTCGCAGTCCCTTGGGGCTCTCATTTAGCTTCCCGGCCAGCAACCGCCAAAACCAAATCACTTCAGGGTTCAGAGAATCTGCCTGGACCATGTAGAATTTCAAAAGACACCACAGACAGTGGCTACGTTAATGGATGCTAATGGATATGACCTCCACTGATTAAACCCTGTCTCAGCTATCTGGCCCCTACAAGCATGATAGTGAGGCTTTTAGAGACACAATAGCTTTTATTTTCCCTCTGCACTGAGCTTTCTGCAAATGAGTGAATGAAGCTGCCTGTGTTGTTCTGAGCAAGTGAATTCTGTGACATGTCCTGGAAGCAGGCTCTCCCCCGAATAACCGCTCTTCGTGGTTTGGGAAATCAAGAGACCAGCAAGGGGCTGTCACTGTCCATGCATGCGCTCCCATTTCCTGCACACTCCACTCGTTGCTCAGCCCCGTGTCATGTGACTTCTGTCCTGCCTTGTCTCAATGATCGCTACCCACTTAACGCTGTTTCAGTGTCTGTCCCCGTACCTTCATCAGTCTGTCCAGGTACGATTTGTTTGGCTCACATAGTGTTGGCCATCATATTTTTATTTCTTAAACTTGATTTACTTGCTAAGGTTTAATGTTTGCATGTCAGTCTGCATTCCGGCTTTCCTCGAAGACTCAGAAGATTTGGATCGACTGAGCCAATGCTCCCTTGGAGCCGAGGACTGCTGGTGCTCTCAGGGGATGCTGTGGTCCCACAGGCACTTTCAAGAGTTTCCTATCCCTGCCCGTCTCAGCATATGACACCACCGACCTCTCCTCTGAAAACTCTTCTCTTTGGCGTGTCTAATGTCCACTCTCCAGCTATATCTCTTCTTTCTGTGCCCTCCCTTCAACCACTTTTCCTATCCTTCAAATGTAGGTGTCCCCTGACGTGGAGATCTATCCTTGGTATTCTCTTTCCTGTGTTTTCATTCTCTGTCAGAACCTCATCTGTCTCCATGATTTAAATTAGCAGTACTCGAGATGTCGTTTATATCTCTTATCAATTCAACCAAGTATGGCTGAGCATAAGAGCAAAGATGAAACCTAGACACTGTTACTTTTCTCAAGGAGCTCAGTAAGATACGTGTATGAACACACACAGTGAGATTTGGAAAATGCTCCCTTAGTGCTACCAAACAACAGTCTCCACAGAGGGCAGCCTCTGAGCTGCGGCTTGAAGATGGAGGGCCATTCTCCATAAGAATAATGGAAAAGCATGAGTCTTAGAGATTTTTGTTTCTCCTGTGTGTTCGGAAGCATTTCTGACTCCTTGCCAAGCACCTCTACTTGATAGTCCACGAGCGATTAGATGAAATGCATCCACATCGGACCTTGTCTTATGAGCCACCTACCAAACGCGCCTTCCTCCGCACACCTGTCCTTCCTCCGCACACCTGTCCTTCCTCAGACTTTCTTGTACCAGTCCTGTCATTCCCATCCTCCTGATGATCTAACCTGAGAGACCTCATCCTTGACTTGTCTCTAATGCCTAACCATGTTGATTCTGAGAGTCTCCCTTTGTCTCTTGAATCCACACCCTCCTGCTTTAGGTCATCAGTATGTCATCTCAACTGAGGATGTCAGTAGCCTCGTGAAGGCCTCGCGCCCCGGGCTTTCCCTCCCTGCATCTGCTGTCCGACCCACCTGGAGCAGGGAAAACAGAACTACGGACGGGTTCAGCTGGTACTCAGCCAAGCTTGAAATGCTTTACACGTATTAACTTATTCAGTCCCCACGCCAACCCAGCTAGGTCGGACTATTATTGCCCACCCCATAATTGCTCCACGTTGACACATCAGCAGGTAGCAGAGTGAGGACGCGAGCCCCACCCACCCACTTACAGGCCGGCATTGCTGAGCACATCCTTGCTCAAAAACCATCGTGACGCCCCTTGGCCTCCAGAATACTGTTACCTTCTTGGAGCCCTGAAGGCTCGTGACAAGTTGGCCCTGAGCCAATGCTTTCATCCTCATCTCTGTTCCTCAGTTTTTCCTTAGAGTTTGCCCCAAGGACTAAGAGTAACACACGGGACATGTGCCTACTGCTCAGGAAGAGTCTGCTGACTCTTACTCTTGCATGGGACGCGTGTGGAATTCTGATGATTCTTAGTTAAATGTCTCTTGAATCCACCCCCTCATCTTCCACTAGTGGCCATAGGCATGACATGCATCTGTTTGCCCTCACCAATGGCAGGCTTTAGTAAAAAGTTAACAACAGCTCCCAGATGTGCCGGGTCCTCTCCTTTTTGACTCGGCCATCCTGTTCCTCTGCCTGGAATGTCTGTCCCTCTGTTCATTTCATGCCATTATCTCCAAGTGGCACCGATCTTTCCTGCCTTCTTTCCCCGTCATTTCCCCATCTCTACCTTCACTTTACCAAGAAGACCTCTTCCTCCTCTGTCCTTCTGGACCACTCTGCTCACGATCCACATCGAGGCTGATCGCATTCTGCTTTTGAGCAGGAGTGTGCACACTCCTTCATCTCTTCTCTTTTTGAGATAATAAACTTCTTGAGATCCAAGAGCATCACTGTTTCACTTTTTTCTTTCCTGGGGCTGAGCTCAGTGACTTTTTTTTTAATACTTAATGAATGTTTACTGAATAACATGGGTAATGTGAAAAATGATACATGGGCTCCACTGTCACCCGGGTCATTCATTTGATAACTTAATGTAAAAGCTGAGTAGCAAAATTAGGCACAAGTAAAAGTAGCACTGAAAAGGATAAAATGTATGTCCAATGTTTACATTTTAAGTGTGATATTAGAACATATTAGGAGCAAAATGAGTCTTAAGGCAAGACATCTGTAAATATAATGAGAGTCAATGGGATAATGTGAATCAATATAAAATAGGCTATCTAATACAAGTTTATAAGATTATATAAAAAATCTATATTTGAACTACAGGAAAATGTTAAAAACCTGCATTTATGGGGCACACAAAGTTCCGTGTTTGGTTAGAATCGGGTTAGAGAAAATAACTTTGGGGGCGGGGTGAACCTGAGCTGTTCTAAACCCTTTGTCAAGTGCACGTAAACACAACCATAACTAAACAAAGCGGAGCTTTGTCTGAAAGCCTGGGAGTCATGGAGTCTGGGGGAGAGAGACCGTTCAGGTCCCTGGAGGGGCTCATGTAAAGGGCCTGGTGGTGAAAGCAGAGGAGGGGAGGAGGGCAGGTCAGAGGAGGTTGCCAGGAGCCGACCAGCTGGGTACACTGGAATGCAGGTGCCGATAAGGAAAGTGAGCGGCCAGGGGCAACCAAGTACCAGCTTTGAAGCTCAAGGGGCAGATCTTGGAAGTGCTCCAGGTGGCGGTGAGATTATTTAAGGCTTGGGTAGGTTACCCAAGGATATCTTTGACTATCACGGGAGAGCAGGGAATGAGGGAAATTTTGTCTAATCTCTTATGTGAGTCTGAGTACTGAGTCCTATGTTGATACAAGTTGAAAGGAAACAGATCATCAGTCCTTAGGCAGTCAGCTGTCTCTGTGACATAGGGCAGCACATCCAGTCTTTCTAGGATCGTCTGTCATTTTTAAAATTGGGGTTCATTTTAAAGTGAAATTAACTATATTTAAATGTGTTTTTAAAGTGCATTTTAAAGAGAGAGTGTGTGTGGGGGTGGGATTTTTTTCTGATCAGCATTTCTGTAAGCGCGGGGTAGCCTTCTCAACAGCTAAGGAGGGCCATTGCATCCAGCGGAACTTTCAACCTATGGGCTGGCTCGGATCCGACTAGCAAAACCTTTCATCTAACACTGAATCAGCATTTATGAATCAAATATGAAGAGAAACACATTGGGAGACCCAAGACTTTGATTCGAATGATGAAACTATCTCTTCATAGCTGTTTTATCAAAGTTTGTGAAACTCCATAGCACCGTGCCTGGCACAGGGAATAAGAATTAAATTTAGGTCTAGTTTATTCTTTTTTCTCTGGTGCTTACAAATGTTTTTAGACTTCTCCTGCACCCTCTCTTATCAGCTGGCAAAATAAGTAATTAAAGAAACACATCGAGTCACAGAAGAGTTAGGAATTTGAAGGTCATACAGAAAATAACCAAGAACATTTTTAAACTATTCAAAATTTCTGTGATTATTTTAAAGTACAAAGTGCTTTACGTTTTTGAACTGATTTTGTTTATTGTCCACAACACATCCCACGGTTCAATATTTTTGTCACTAAATAATAACAATAGTAAATTGCTTTGGACCAGTCTTGATTATATAGGATCTCATCTCTGATTGGAAGCAGAGAGTCAGGCAGAGAATGGGAGATGGAAGCTTAGCAGACAAGGTCCTTCCAATCTGGGGACTCAGATTTAATCCTGAACCCTACCAGGTGGGTGAGAAGAAGAGTGTGGAGTTCATGGAGTCACATCACAGATAACTGATCTCTCTTGGGAATAGCTAATGATCTTCTATGAGTTTCCCCAACGTGTTTCGATGTCAATTACCTGGAGAAAGCAGAGGAAGCGAGATACGGGCTAACAAATACAAAATTTGTAGTAATGCCTAAAATGATCGACTATAGGTCCAACCAGATGCGTGGAGTCAGCAAGGTGGTTGGAGTGGGGAAGGGGTAATGCGTTATGGAAGCATGTAATTTGACGTTAAAGAAGGAGCTTGACCATCATTTCTTTCAAAAGCAACATCCAAGTGTGCAACTAGTAACTGACGTGAGAGAACTTACTGTTTTTTACTGTAAATATTTTCTATGGTTTTTGCACCACCTGCTGGCATTGAAGGAAGGTGACGTATTTCAGATACTGGCGAGAAAGGACTGGGGAGATCAAAATGAACTGTGTTGGAAACCTGTAGTCACCACCGCTAAATAGCACCCAATTCCTTGTCACCCCCTTGTTAACAAGTTTTAAATTGTGCCAGGTGATACGCACAGGTGTTTTCTTTCTGAAAGACTCATAATAACATGCGAAGATTATTCTGGATTAAGTTAGTGGAAAAGGGAATATTATTTGCAGCGATTAAGAGGCACAGTCTATCTAACACCTGTCTGACGTCCAGACAGACCTCTTTTTGGAAAGTTCTTCCAGGCTACCCTCATTTAAAAATGCCGAAGCAACATTATTTATGTATTTGCTTATTGCCAAGAAGGCATTTAGATTTGGGGGATTGAACAACACTTCTGGAACAGTTCAAGAGCATGACATTTGATGCCGAGTGCTTGAAGCAGCTTTCCTGAGTGATGCTTCAGAGAACATATTGAGACCTTTCCATTGTGCTCTTTGTGCCTCTTTGGAAGGAATTTAGCTTTCTGTTTGTTTGTTTGCTTTCTCTTTCATCTGTAGGGATGAAAAGTCTGAGCTAAAGGAGTAGGGGGTCAAAGAGACTGAAGACTTCACCCAGGTTCAAGGTATCTCTGCCACCGCTCCCTGATATTCTGCAGTCGGGAACCTGGGCTGGGAGCAGGACCATGATGGAGCTTCCGGTGCAC
>KE754914.1:43166-57470 GCA_000465285.1 Eidolon helvum | reverse complement strand
CTTTCCCTGGACCCTAAGTTGACCTCTATCATGTGCTTTCATGGTTTTCTCTTTACTCGCCTGGGGTGTATTCTCCAGCAAATTCCTGAGGGGTGAGGGGAACGTGTGAGAGATGAACTTCTCAATATCACATAAAATGTGTTTATTTCTTTTCATAGTTTTTTGTTTGTCTGGGCCCATTATTGAACTTTCAGAATCAATTTTTTTTTCTCTGAATCTGAAGGTATTGCTTTAGTGTTTTCTATCGTATTGTGTTGCTGATGAAAAAAATCTGATGCCAGCTGAACTCTTACTCCTTAGTTGGTGGTTTCTTTTTTCTCTTTGAAATATTTTTAGATCTTCTATTTATTGTTACTGTTCTGAAACTTCACAAACAGGGGGATTAAGCCTTTTACTTTCTTTTATCCTGCTTGGAATTCAATGGTCTCATTCAATCTGAGAACGTAACATTTTCAGTTCTGAAATAAGTTTTGTCCCCCTCACACTATAAAAAAAAAAATGATTTTCCCCTGTCAATTTTCTGTTATTTCTTTTTAGAACTCCTGCTAGTGAGGTTATTGGACCTCCTGGATTGCCTTTTTCTCTTAGTTCTTTTAAAATGCTTTCCTATTTTACTCACTATTTTCCCCTCTTTTGTGTACTTGTTTTTATCAATGTGGAAATTCTTTCTTTTGAAAAACATTTTTTTTGACAATTGTGTTTTTTTTCATTTTCAAATCCTTTTTTTGTTCTCTTTTTCAAGACATCCTGTCCTCGTATTTATGTTTTAAAAGAAAAACTACTTGAATCAGAAAAAAAAATTTAATATCTCTGGTTGAATCTCTAACGATTCAGTTAAACTTTCTTCTAAAGTTCTCTGAATCCTTTTTTTTATTTCTTTTTTTCTCTTCACTTCAGAGTCACTTGTTCTATTTTCTTTGCCTGTTTCAGGCTTTAATTTTTCTCATGTGGTAATTCTCACTTGTTAAATTCGTGTGTGAGTGAATAAATGAATGAATGAAGTAGTCAGTTATTCTGACTAGCTACTGTGGGATCGCCTGGCTATTGTTTACATAGGTCCACTTTTCTCGCAGGACTGTCCTTTGGATAGAGAGTTTGCCTAGAGCTCATGTATGTGACAGGATTTTGCTCAGGAAAGTGCCACTCAAAGTATGTGCTGGAGACTGGTGCTGGTCCACAAGACATTTGTTACTGGTCCACAATGACATAAATATGGAAATTTGGAATGCTCATATAGATACTTTTATAGCACTTTAATACATGGTTGAGAAAACCAAGCTGGCATGCTTCATGTCAGCAAATGTGATTTGACATCTCAATTTTGTATAGAAGTATATTTTGATGCCTCAGCTACAATGACAGGAAATTATTTTACCCACAGAATGCAGATCAGTGTACTACTTATTTCAGGGAGAAAGACTTTCTTTAAAAAAAAAAACAGAAAAAAAAAAAAAACAGCCTTACTCAATTGTGCCTTGAGACATAGTAAAAATTGAATTATGTAAATGTAATGTGTTAAATTTGAAATTATTTTCTTTTTATTAGTGATAATATGGAAGTCAGTTATGAACAACTATTAATGCTTGCTGAGATATTATTATTATAGAGGGAAAAAGTTCTGTTAAAAATATTTGCGATAAAAAATAAACTCAGTCTCTCTGCAAGATAAAGAACAGTTGTCCAATTTTTAAAAGGTATGAATTGGCAGTCAGTCTTGCTAATTTTTCAATATCTTCGATAATTAAAAAATGATCACCAGCCTTCTATGCAAGAAAGGAAAGTAACATGCTTTTCAATGTTACATACAATGAAAAGACAAAAGTGATATTTAGATGCTTGGAAGAACAGAGTTTGTATGGAGTGTTGTGAATAGTTTCCTACTTTATTGACAGTGAAATTGGAGGTCTGTTAAAATTTATCATCAAACACCTTTAAATTTGATAAAAGATTGTGAATTTTGTTTTCTACAAAAAGAAGACTACACATAGGAAATTCATAGAACCTTAATCCCTATCTTTCATCAAAGATAATTCAGATTTTTAAAAGCTAATTTAAATTTAACTGAAATTTAAGAATAAATGTTTGAAACTGGCTACTAATGAATGGTGAAAGGTGAATTTTGAAAATACAGCATCACTTTATATTGAATTAAATTTAAAAATGCATATACTGAGTTTACTAAAAAAAAATCTAAAATCTCTCCTTCCACTTCCATCAGCATAATTCTGTGAAGCCAGTTTTATATTGTGTAGATTATTAAAACAAAACATAGAAAAAAGTGATATCAATGAAAAGCAGAACAAGGACTTCTCAAAACTTGCCCCTTCAAAAGCAATAAACAAATTAAAAGTATCAGAATCTTTTCCAGATCTCTGAAAAATTAGCCAGATGCTTGCAGCAACCCAGGAAGCATTTATTTGAGAAAAATATTTACTCTTAGTAAGAGCAGTCATTTTTGTGGAATTTTAATTTGCCCTAGTCCCAGCTTCCATTCTCTATCTCCACAGTAGCCTGGAAAAATAACTGTCACATCTGGGTACCGAGGGGTAAGTATAGAGCTGGTGTTCTTTCAAAGTCTCATTCCAAAGGACTGACATCATTTGACCCATTTGTGATGCTCTAGAAGACTCCAATCCAAAAGCTCACCTTTATTAGACCTGACTTGAAGTTTGACAAGTCCTAAAAGCCTCTCCTGGGGGTGAGGAGGCATTTGTTGACACCAGTTTCAGGCAGTCCTTTAACTAGGAGGCTGCTCGAGACGCATAACAATTGTACAAACAGTAGACTAACCAAAAAGCTTAAAAGGAAAACTTGAGGAATAGGATGTCCACAGGGACTTTGAAAAGCTTTGACATATTCCTGAGAATCTAAAAGGCCATGACCACATGTAGATCTGTGGGCATGCTTAAGAAAGCCCTGAGAAGGCCAAGGCTCTCACCTCTAGATGACCTTGAGGCCCCGCACAAACAGGAAGTGAAGGCTAAGGCAGAGTCGTAAACTGCCTGGCGGAGTGTTAATGGCATGACTCAGTATGCACGTAGAACCCCCTGGCCTGGCACAGACTTAGAGGTTTATCGTCTTCAGGTGTTTAAGGAAATCTCTGTCCGGGGTGGTTCAACATACAAAATCAATCAGGGTAACACACAACATTAATAGAATAAAGGATAAAAAAAAGACCCACGCGGTCTCAGTGGATTCAGAAAAAGCATTTGACAAAATCGCATACTTTCATAACTAAAAACGCTTAACAAATTAAGAATTGACAGGAACTTCCTCAACCTGATAAAATGCATCTATGAAAAATCCGCAGCTGATATCATACTTAAGGTGAAAGACAAAGTTCAGGAATAAGACACTGCCCTGGAAGATCTACTTAGGGCAATAGAGAATAAAATGAAATAAAAGGCATTAAGACTGGAAAGAAAGAAGTAAAACTATCTCTTTTTGCAGATGACAGATCTTATACATAGTTTAAACCTTAAAGAATTTACAAAAAAAAAATCTGTTAGAGCTAATAAATTAGTTCAGCAAATAAACTGATTTGAAAACTGGTAAGGAAAAAAATCAGTTGTATTTTACACTAGCAATGAATAGTACAAAAATAAAATTAAGAACACAACTTCATTTGAACTAGATTAAAAAAAATAAAATACTTGGAAATAAACTTAATAAAAGAAGTGCAAGACTTATACATTGAAAACTATAAAACACTGTTGAAAGAAATTAAAGAAGACCTAAATTAATTTAAAGACATCTCATGTTCAAAAATCAAAAGGCTTCATATTGTTAAGATAGGAATACTACCCAAATAGATCTACAGTTTTAATGTGATCATTATCAAAATATCTGTGGCTATTTTTGTAGAAATTATCAAACCGATCCTAAACTGTATATGGAAATGCCAAGAACATAGAATAGCCAAAACAATTTCAAAAAAGAACAAAGTTGGTGATTTACACATCTCAATTTCAAAACTTATTACAAAGCTATAGTAATCAAGATAGTGTGGTATTGACATGAGAATAGACAAATGGAACAATGAAATAGAATTGAGAGTCTAGAAATGAACTCACGCGTCTGTGGTCAAATAATATTTTACAAAAGGCACCAAGACCATTCGATGAAGAAAAGAATAGTATTTTCAACAAATAATAGTGGGACAACTGGAAAGCCACCTGCGAAAGAATGAATTTGGAGCCCTACCTCACATTATATTAAAACATTAACTCAAAATGGATTTAAATACTTAAATTTAAATACGTAAATGCAAAAGCTAAAACTGTAAAAATTTGAGAAGAAAACAAGTATGTAAGTCTTCATGACGCAGGATAGACAATAGTTTCTTAGATATGACCCCAAATGCACGAGTGATTGAAGACAGACAAATTGCAGTCCATCGATGCTGGAAACTTCTACGCATCAAAGGAAACTGTCAAGAAGTGGAAGGTTATTTTGCATGGGGGTAGTCGCTACTTCTTCATAACCTCTAGTTACAATGCTAGAATGACAGAAACTTATTAATGTTAATGATTAAGCTCTATTTTAGTTTCCTAAATAAATGTGTACCACTTTTGTGATTCTTGTAATTTTTTCTATTTTTAACTTTGTTCTGATTACCTTGATTAAAATGCAATCTTGTCCTCTGGGATCTAATAATAAAACATTTTGGCTTGTACTTTGTACATTTTTGCCTTTACAATTTTGTTTTCCTAGCAATTCATTTCTATTGTATTTTTTAAAAGTAATGGTCTGTAATGGCTTAAAGATTTTTTAGAAAAGGAATTGGTCCTTCACCACAGATTGATTGGGGTACCTGGTCTGGAGTACCTTGTCTGGAGTCAATCCTGGTTTGGTGATGCTAGAAGGAATATTCTGTAATGAAGTATTTATGACAGAAGATTTATGTTTTCCTGGGTAAGCTGATACAGTTTCTTTTATGAAAACCTTTTATATTATTTTTGATCTGTCAATGTTAGCCTTCCACGTGCTCTGGAGGGGTTGGGGAAGAAAGTGGAAGACACACATTCAATTCCCTCTGTCCTCCTGCCTTTTCTTTCACTTCCGCCCACACCACCTGCCATATCGGAGGCCCGAGGCTCCACAGACCTTCAGTGGGGAGATGGGCCTCATCTCACATCGCCCCCAACAATTACATTCTGGGCTCCAGCTTCCTTTGCTGTGCTGTCCGTCTGCTTCCTGTCCTTTGGAAACTTGTTGAAATTTCTCGTCTACTGATATTCATCTTCCTTGCTTTTCTTTGTAGTACAAGTGTGTTCCTTTCTGTGCTTCTGTGTCATTCCGCCCAGCTCTGAGGAGGGACGGGAGGTGAATGCATGCGTTCTTTGTGACCCTGAGCTACAGTAGCCTGCAACTATAGCATGAAACAGGACAGTGTAACACCCTTCAAGGCTGTGAACTGAGCTAGTATCCAGGTAATGCAAGAAACAATTTACCAGTTTTACTTTCGATGCAGAAATATTTTAGATTTAAAATTTTACCTTGATGTAAATAATCTGGACTAATTTGAGAGTCACTTGGCTAATGGAGACATCGCCGTGTTCTCTTCCTCATTTGAAAGAACCGCAACTGATATTTGTGAAGTTGTCTTTATGTGTATTTTATTCATCCAACAAATGTGTGTTGAACGCCTTATCTACAGGCACTGTCCTAGGTACCGAGGGCAGAGCTTTGAAGAAGACTAAGAGCCTGTTACTCTCACAGAGCTTTCATTGAATAGAAGGGGAGGCACTGCCAATAAGTGAGTGTCTTACATAGATTTTTCAGATAGGGAAAAGTACGATAAAGAAGACAAAACAGAATGATATTAAGTGGCTGATGGAGGAGATTGGCACGTTATACAAAGAGTCCAGGAATGGGTTCACTCGTTCGCAGAAATATCACAGGCCATTTACAATGATTTCTAAATTGCAGTGCCCACCTGTAATCCTATTGTTCAGAAACAATCTCTGTGACCTTTTAAGGGTGTTACTTATGGACTTGTTGAAAAAATTATTTGCTTAGTTTATATCATTTTCTACATATAATTGTATTTCTATAATCAACATTATTATATAGATTTTGAAGTTATCGCAACCTCTTTATCATCATCTGTTTTAATTTCTGCATAATGGTATACATATCTTTAATTTAGTTAGCCAGTCTTATATTAAGACTATTATTTCTGGCTGCAATGATTATACATACTTCTATGGTGAATATCTTTGTATATTTATTTGACTTATTTTTAAAGTATTGAGTCCATTATTGAAAGAAAAATAAAGTCTATAAAGCTTTTAGACCAACATTTCCAAATTGTATTTCAAAAAGGTTATATAAATATATACTTTCAAAATCCAAGCATTTTCCAATTTAGGTATTTCTAGTTTAAAAAAAATTTTAATTTGATAAGTGAAAGTGGCATATTGTATTATGATTATTTTTTTAGGACTGATGAAATCAAACATTTTTCTTCCACTGATTGCTTATGCTTAGGTTTAATATAAATGCATACATGAACACACACTTATGGAGTGTTTGGTCATTACTTGTTTTATAAAATTTGGATTTTAATTCCCCTCTCTGCATCTTGATTTTTTTCACTCAGTAAAAGTGTTTGAGAATCCCTGAATCAATTGGAAAAATCTGAGATTATTTTA
Organism: Eidolon helvum; assembly: GCA_000465285.1. Lineage (NCBI taxonomy): Eukaryota > Metazoa > Chordata > Mammalia > Chiroptera > Pteropodidae > Eidolon > Eidolon helvum. The sequence goes on along the minus strand of KE754914.1, from coordinate 50,814 downwards.
CGGGTGTGCCACAGTTTATTCAATCACTCCTCTATTAATGAGTAATCTCTTCGATTCTACTTTTGTGCATCTGTGAATGAAGTTGCAATGATATCCTTGTACACATATCCTAATGTGCTGGCATTTTAGTATCTAAGAGATATATTCCTAATGTGCTGGGTCAAATGTGTGTGTATTTTTAACTTTAACAGGCCTTAGCAGCTTTCTTCATTTTTTTTCTGTATGTTTTAGTATAGTCTCTGTGTAGAATGTGAATTATGTATTATTGGAGAATTTAAAGAATCCTGCTGGTAAAGCCATATATGACTAGAATTGTGGTTTTCAAACCCAACTGCATATTCGAATTACCTGGAGAGCTTTTAAAAATCCCAATCCTAGGCTACATCCTTAATGAATGAAATCAGAACCTCTGGGTTGGGACACAGATATCAGTGTTTTAAAGAGAAAAATAAAAAGTTTATAAAGATTTATAAATCAATGGTTTATAAAGTTTGTGCTAGATCAAATATTTTCTGGTTTTGCTTATGATCTGTCTAGTTCTAAATATCGATTTATCTGTAGTCTGTTTGCCACCAGTTCACCGATGGTGTCCAAGAGGCATGCCGATGACAACTGCACCGCAAGCTCCTTTCTCTGCCTTTATCTTACTTTAATCTCACCCCAGACTAGTAAGGAAAAGCAGATAATGTAATCACTTCCTTAAAAGCAGAGAGAAACTGAGACTTAAAACGTGAAGTGGCACAGCCTCTTAACTGCCATCATTTTGTTATTTCAATCAATAACAGAGTCTAAAGACCAAACAATAAAACAATGGTTAACATATAAGAGAAGAAATATGAGCTCATTAACTAATCAGATCTTATTTCCAAAGAGTAAATCTGATTCCACTGCTGCTTGTTTAAAACCCTTCAATGGCTTCCTTATGCCTAAACGAAAAAAAAAATCCAAATTCCTTTGTGTGGCATAAGAGGTCCTTTGTGTGACACAAGCCTTGTCCCCTCATTACCTCTCCAGCTGTATTTCTCAAAAGGCCCTCTCCTGCTCTTATCCTCAGTCATGCAGAATGTTTTGTAATTCTCTAAATCCTCTGGCTTTTTTTGTGCCCATGTCTTAGCTCAAGTTATTTGCTTTTTCTGGATGGTCCATCTTCCAAAACCCTGTTTTTTCTCTCTCCCTCCAACTCTGTTGACCAGTTTATCTTTAATGACCGATTCAGTTCAAAGGGCTCCACTCTGAGACCTTCCTTCCTTCCTGCTTCTAGAGTTCCCCTATAAAACAGTGACTGCCCAAAGGGCAGTGACCATCTGTTAATCAGCCCATCCACACTGCCTAGAACAAGGTCGCAGTTGGTGTTTAATGAACGTTTATCATAACGCTAGCCATTGTCAGTCTTTGAAATACGTGAAACGTACAAAGTAAAATACATTATGATTCCTATCGGGGATGATGTTAGGGACTGTAGCAGATCTGTCTATCAAACTCAAGATCTGTCTATTGAATTAAATCTTCTCTGCCACCCAGTGTTTCTCTCCGGGATTGTCAAGGAGTCTCAGTGGAATAGGGAGTCTGATGAAGCTGGTAGCCACACTGCCAATAACATGCTGTTTTGATAATTCCAGAACTTACCTCTTCCTCAATAGTGATCATAAAAATTGAGAAAATAAAAATACTGTAGGAAAAATGTAGGGATTTCTTCTTTATTTGGTTGTTGCATCTTTAATGAGTCAGAAGTTCAAACAAGACCATAATCATAATGACTGTAATTGTCTTTTTCTGTTAATTATCATAGCGAGCCAGCCTGATGGTGTGTGGCATGCATGCATCGTTCATGTGAGTCGTGTGTACACACGGGTTAAAGTTCATATGTACTTGTGCACACACACCCTCAATTCGAAGGACAGTCTCATATCTAATTAGGTGGCACGGCTGTGACATGGCTGATGTCCCAGCTGTGCACGTAAGAAGCCTGGGCCGGAATTCCTTCACACGGACTCATGTCCTGGGGTGCTCACCTCATCCTGTCGCTGTGTGTTCTCTGGCGACACACCTGGCTGAGATCAGGATTAACACCGATGAGAAACGTGCCTGGCTCTCCGCTCAAAAGATGATGTCTGCACCAAGGCCAAAGGCCGCCAAGGGAAGATTAAAAACAAGAATGCGAGAATGTGCTCAGGAATTTGAGGGTGAGCTGATGAGCCCGTGAGCTGATGCTGGTTCCCAGTATCTTATTACACAGGCAAGATTTTCTTGCCTTCATTCAGCCTTCAACATGTAAGCAAAGATTTTTATTTTTTTTTAAAAGATCTGACAGGAAACAAGGAGCCACAGTGAAAGTTGAGGACTCAACGTTTGTCAGATTGGAGAACAGCCAAGCACAGAAGGGTACTTAGATATTTCTTATTCTCTTAGGCATGAAGAATGGTTGTCTCGGGTAGAGAGCAGGAATTCATCCCTGATCACGCCTCTTCGTGATAGTCCCTCCATCTTTGAACTTGCACTTGGGATTTTGACACATTAGTACTTCCTAGTCCTCTAACTGAATCATATATTTTAGTTTCTCCTCCAACTGAGAGTCTGATATTCATGAGAACAAGAGAAACATACTATCACTTTTTGTACCCAACACAGTACCAGGCATGTTAAAAACTGATAACGCAGGTGCTCATTGATTAATTTATTACAAATGCTTAAAAAATAAGAAAATGGCTACAATTTAAAAATAAGACCCACTGTAAAGAACTTCGCTCTTTCAGTTAGTGGAGACTTTCCACAGATATTTTTTAAGGGGTGGAGAGGCAGAGTTTTCAATCAAATATTTTGCTGCCAAGCAGAGCATGGGGGGAAAATAAAACCTGAAGCCAAACAAAGATAATATTTTTAAAAACACACGTTTAATTTAAAAACCACAGCATTTTTTTACCTTAACAAAAGAGAGCAACGCACATCTGCTCAAAATTCGATCCAGAAATGAAATGATGAAATAGAGCTGTGTTACACGTGTGCATTTAGCCATCCTCTGTGTCTGCACCAAGTTTGCGAGGGGACATGCTTAAACAGCCTGGTATTTGTGCCCGAGGTGCCTGCCAAGAGGCCAGACACATGGCCAATAAAAATCATTCATAATTTCAAATCAGAGATACTGAATTCTTGCAGATTCCTATTTTGAAAAAATCCCACTTGAGTTTTACATTTACCCTGGCACCAGGCACAGAGGTATTGATACAATGGGCACCTTTCATTCCATGCCTGCATTTGCTTGAATTCTAAGTTTTTCTTCAGAAGTTTGCTCCTGTAAGCCTACGCCCTCACAGGATTAACTTGATCGAATTGTTCTTTCATGTCAATTTTTATCCCCTTCGATTTGTGCAAATGCTCTTGTGGATGACATGGTTCTATCTGCTATTGATCTTATACATTTTTCTTGTTTTCCCTTTGCCTTGGCCTCCAGGAAGCTCAGAGCCATGTTTTATACTCAATTATAGAAACTATGTTACTATATTATAAACTAGACATTATAGATTACATTATGTTATGCAACTATGTTAACAATGTTGTATTTACTGTATTTTTTTCCTTTCCATGCTTAGTTCCCATCCATTGTTCTTTTAGTTAGCCTATTATATGCTTTTTTGTTTGTTTGTTTTAAATGATATGAAAACCATTTTGGAGAAAGGCAGGGTTTCTATTAATGATAAACCATAACTGTCTTATTGTCCATCTAAATTGTCCTTGTTTTATGCCTCTAGAAGAAATAGATTGCATCTCTAAAAAAAAAAAAAATAAGGAACAAATAGCTTGCTTCTTCATGACGTTAACCACGGACATAGCATCCACATGGATAACAGACACCTGAGACAAAGGATTTTGTCTGATAACCAGGAAATTTTTCTTACCCATTCCCGGTAGCTTCAGCCTCTTTGGTTATTCGTCCTATTTATTTACTGCATCACTCGGGAAAGGTACACAAGTTTATTTTCCAAGAAAAGATAAAATCACATAGACAATAGCAATTAAGTTAATATGATCAGGATTAAATGGAGCAAAATTTTAAATTAAATTAAAAAATGCAAATGTATCCAAATGTCGGACCGGCCCGGATCACCGCGCCCTGTCTGGCCACATTGTTAGGCTTCAGCGGGTGCTCTTGTGAGCTGCCCCACTGTACAGCTCTGCCTCTCGGGACTCCGAGGTGACACAGACTGTGGTCCTGCCATGGACAGACACTAGCTTGAACCCAGGACTGGTCTTTCAACTCGGGACACGGACTCCTTAGCTACTCTTTCACAGTTCTTTGTCTCAGGGGGCCATGCACATCACTCATCTCTCACCATCCTATCTGGTCTAAGTAATTATTTAAATTGGATCCTTTGTCAGATACCCAAGAACAGAATCATACATTGTCAACTTGAGTGGAGGCCAAGGAGTTATCCACGAGAACAAAGGCAGCCAGACGAACTTTACGAAGCCGTCTCAAGGTGACCTCTGTGGGCACCAGTGCCGTCCTCGTCCTTGAGCACGCTCGTGCATTGTATAGTGCAGCTGTAGAAAGTTAGGCACTTCTGGGTCCCATGTGTTTCCATGATATGCTCAGCTTGTGCTGTGTACTCGTTATTTTTTTCCCATTACATCACAATTTCCTCAAGGCTAGAGGCAATGCCGAGTTTTCCTCCACAATATGGTAGGGCCCCCGCGCCCTGAGGTGTCTCGTGTCCTTTCTGAGTTGTGGGCGGCCCTGCCCTGCCGGGCCGGGTCGTGGTTGGGTTCCCTACAGGAGCCTGGAGTGATTGATACACTTGGCCACCAACCACCTGTGTACCTTCCGCGGCTGAACTCCTAGAGCTCTCTCTAGTCTCAGTTTTCTCACAGGCAAAATGAGGGGTTTGGAACAGGCTCCTGTTTTGAACAATCCTATTTGAGTTTGTATTAGAACAATCTCTTATAAAACAAAACAAAACAAAAGGGGGGGGGGGGGGGGGGGACAAAACAAAACAAAACAAATGCGGGTCTTTCCCCAAAGCCGTGTCATGAGCTGCAGCTTCAAAAGTGGGGAAAAAACATTTTGTTATTGATGCCGCTGCGCCCTCTGGTGGTTGAAAGCGTTGTCATCAAGCTGCTCTTGGAAACCAAGGTCTGGGACCTGCAGCGAAGGCACCAAAGGTCAGTATGTGTATAAATCTACTGTTCCAGAAGGCACGGAATCGCCAGATAGTCTGGGGTGCCCCAAATGACCGAGAGGCCCCAGGAGTCACCAGCCTGGGAATGCCGACCCTGAGACCGAGGCCACTTGTGCTTGGCTAACAGGAAACCGAGTGCGTTTCAGTTACTCCCGAGAATCTCAGCATGCTGGGCACTGTGGGAACCACCTTCCCTTCCCACTGGCACTAGTACTGCGATGAGCCCCTAGTCTGGGGTGCTGCCCAAGCCACCCAGGCACCTGACAGCCTGCCGGAGGGCCCTAACCCAGTCCCCCGTTTCCTGGTGTGGCTGCCACCAGAGTTACAGACTCACCCCCGCCCCCCCACCACGTCAGGAAGAGCGGCCCCACGGATCACGGAGATTCATGGGAAGGAGTGGAGAAAGCTGGACCCCAACTCTGCCATTCACTCGGTGTGTCGGTGGGAAGGCTATTGAAATCTCCGCGAGCTTCCATTTTCTCATTGGTTAGCCTGGCTTAATCATGGGGTTCGCTGTGAGGTTAGAATGAAATAAAAATGCAAACTCCCTGGCACGCCATGCATGTTAGATGCCCCCTCATGCATCTCGGGGTGTTCTGACGTATTTCTGGATTCCTTTCCTGGGACACAGAATTTACAGTTAGTAAAACTTGAGGGACTTGCCTAAGTCATAGGCTAAAAAAAAAAAGGCATGTGAAGGACTGGTTTCTGGTCAAAGTCTAAATCGGTTCTGCATGATGCGATGTGGCAGACGCATTCCTAGACCGTTAGAGAATGGCCACCTGGCTGGAGCCCACGGTGTCCGCATGACTATCACTAGGAGAGAAAGCGTTAAAGAATCCTTTGGGTCCTTATCAGCCTCATAAAATGAACTTTTATTGAGCACTCACTATATATGGGGCACTGTAACACAGGGGTCGCCAAACCCTGGGCGGGGGAGGTATTAGTCGGTAGCCTGTTAAAACCCAGCTGCATAGGAGGCGATTGACCGGGCAAGGGAGCAAAGCTTCATCTGTATTTGCAGCCGCTCCCCAGCACCAGCATCACTGCCTCAGCTCCACCTCAGATCATCAAGCACAGATTCTCATAGGAGCACCGGTCCTTGGTCCCTGGGGACTGCTGCTGTAATTGATGCTGGGAAATATTTAGGAGAGTAAGTAAGGAAACCCCACATTCCAGATCTTTCCAGATGGCTAGCTGCAAGGCAGACCTTCATTCGTAGGCTTCCCGTAGCTGCTCAGATCCTGGGCCATGTCTTTTGGTTCTGAAAGATGCTATAAATTTAACTCATCTTTTCTGCTTCCAAGAGATTTATATTCCAACCAGGAGGAAAAGGCAGGATATAAAAAGAGATAGGTCCTAGTCAATATATCTGTTAAAACATTTTAAATTGTACTAAAATACACATAATATAAAAATTTACCATCTTAACTGTAAATTCAGCAGTAAGAATATTCCCATGGTTGTGCAATCGATGTCCAGAGCACTTTTCGTCTTGCAAAACTGAAACTCCATTTTCATTCATAACAACTATTCATTCCTCTCTCCTTCCAGCCCCTGGCAGCGGCCATTCTACACTGTCTTGTAAAAAGGAGGAAGGTTTTCTTTTTCCTTTTCTGTTAAAAAACAAAATCCAACCCAGTAACATTGGAGATCAAGTCGGCTTTATTAATGGATGCATGCCTTGGGCAGCGTCCCCTCCAGCAGCTAGAAGGGCCGTCCTTGGGGTTGTACAGAATGGAGTTTTACAGGAAGAAGGGTTGGGCGAGGGAGTGATTAAAGAAAGGAAAGAAAGGATTTGGAAGGAGAGAATAGTCAGCCGACTGGCCTAAGATACAGGGCTTCCCCTTTCTTTGGGGGAAGAGGATGAAAGGGTTTTCATCATGTAGATTGTCTCTTCTTTCTATGGAGGATGAAGAGGGTCCACTGTGACAGGTTACCTCACTGGTGCCTGATCAGAAAATTCCAGACCAGTGGATTAAGACTATGTTTCTGGAAGAGGCTAAAACTACAATTAGATTAAGTATTAAGTCTAGGTCTGGTGTTATGTGCTTTTAGCACAAGTGATGCCAATTTGGGCCTGTGGACCTCTCTTTCACGCCTATAAATGAGACTAATCAAAGTCGGAATAATGAGAGAAAAACAAACGAAAGTTTATTAACATGTGCGTGGCGCATGCACCCATGGGAGCCCCCGGCCACAAATAACCAAAGAAGTGGTTAGAACGTGGGCTTATGTATCCTCTGAGGCCAAAGGACAGAAAAGGGGTCGGGGGCTTCTGGGTGGGAGAGACAAGTTAACAGAAGGCCACAAGGAAAAGTAGGGTAAAGAAGGGCTGTTTAATAAGGCTTTTAACGCAGATTTAACCATTACCTTCTCCACTGATAAAAATTGTTAAAAGTCCTCTTAATAAATGTAAATTTCCATTAAAAAAGGAAAATTTGTGTTCTCTCTCTCCTTTTTTTTTAGAGAAA
>KE754914.1:25479-35957 GCA_000465285.1 Eidolon helvum | reverse complement strand
CACGTCTGCTCACAGGCTCCATGCGATTCTGCAGCTGCTTGTGTGTCATAGAGCTGGGCTCCATGGTTTCCTAAGTCTCTCCTCCACATTCCAAACACTCATTGTGACGTTATGCCAGCACTTGCCAGTTATCATTTGTAGAAGGTTCCACTAAATTATGTCACCCCGTGATCCGAGGCAGCTGCCCCCGAGCCACGAGCAGTCACTGTCTCCTTGACCAGGTGACTTCTGTGGAGCAGCGGCTCTTTCATTCTTCCGGAGGGGGCGCGGCCAGGTGTCGGCAATTTCCTTTCATTAAGAAATAGATTCGTTTTAGCCGAATAGTTGATAAAAGAAGAATAAAAGAAGATCCAGAATGAGTGGCTGTGTCTTTTTCATCTCTATGATTCCACCTTGAAGTACAGCACCTGGCATCTAACAGACATGTAATTAAATATTCGTCGCATAAACCGACGTGAGGATGAATGAATGAGAAGAATGTTCCATAAGGGAAGAGGTCAAATTCTATACAAATGCTTTTGTGGAGGATGGTGTTGAAAGTGATAACTGACCACCTATTTATATGTGTACCAGAGGGCCCTTTCTCCTCGGCACCGCCTTTATTTCGAGTCTGAGTAAGAGGTACCACCTTCCTCAAACCTCGACAGTCATTGGACGGAGTTTGGCCCTGGGCCAATCTGAGATCCTGGGTGGGGAGCATCTGTCTCTCAATGTATCCAGTGAGGAGAGTAAAACTGGCCTCAGAGAAAAACAGGCAGAAGACAAAAAGAGGCCTTGTGGCATTTCAAGCACCGGTTTTCTTGATTCCTCAGGCCAAAAGTTTCCTTTTTTGTCTAAACTAGTTTCAGTTTCCTCAAATTCTCACTAGTTAACAGCAGTGCTAATAATAACAGCCAACGTTTTGCGTGTTTACTATGTGCTGGGCATTGTTTGAATCTAGAATATTATGGTTAGCCCACTTAATGTTCACGAAAATCTTACAAAGAAACTTTTATTATCATTGAATTTTTCAGATGAAAAGTCAGGACCAACTAAGTTAGTTTACGTGTCCAAATTCAGACAGCTGGGAAGATGCGGAGCCGGGATTCAAACCCGGGTGGTCAGCGGTAGAGCGAGCTCCTCCCAGGGTGTCGAAGGGCCCTCTTGCCCTAGCACTTGATGACAATGACGAATGCGCCGCACCCCTCCCCCACTAGATCAAGGGCTGGTTCTAGCTCATCAGTGGGGGTGTCCTGGAGTCTCAAGCGCTAAGTTCAGAGTGGCCTTGATGTTCATATTCATTGTTTGCTGCTAAACTTGGAGGCATTCTGGGGTTGAGGGGGTTTTTCTTGGTCAATGCGGGGTATTCAGCTAGGTTAGGATAGGCCTGGGGATAAGGAGGATGCTGGTCTGGAATGAATGAGTGACAGGGGACAACCGAAAGGTTGTGGGCCTGGGGGAGTCCGGTCGCTCCAGGTGCCTCACGTTTGTATTGAGAGACAGCTGGCAAGTACCTCACCTCATAATCTTTGCTGCTACCATACGAGAAGTGTGGTTAATGTCTAAGTATCTTGTGTGAATGCCACACCAGATAGAGCGTGAAGCTTTTCAGAGACAGAAAGAAACTGTGTTGCTCCCTTGAATATAATGGTCACCCCACAAATCTGGGGCACTTGAGAATGTGGGGAGTCTTAGTGTCTTCTAGTTCCAGGTGGTGAATAAACCTGGCAACGTGAATTTTTTTTTTTTTGAGAATATACATTTTTTATTGTGATGTCATTGACATATAACATATTAGTTTTAAGTATACAACATAATGATTTTATATTAGTATATATTGTGAAATAATAACCATAGTAAGTATAGTTTAGTTAACATCTACCACCTCACAGAGTCAAAAACTTTTTTCTTATGATAAGAACTTTTAAGATTTACTCCCTTAGCAATTTCAAATATACAATAGAGTATTATTATTCACTATAGTTATCATGCAGTGTATTACATACCAGGACTTAACTGAAACTTTGTGCCTTCTGATGCCCTTCATCTGTTTAATCCAGCTCTTACCCCCACCTCTCTCAACCACCACTTAGTTGGTTCTCTGATCTATGAACTCAGATTGTATTTTTGGATTTCACATAAAGCGAGATCATATGGTGTTTGTCTTTGTCGGACTTATTTTACTTAGCATAATGCCCTCAAGGTCCATCCATGTGTTCACAAATAGCAAGATTTCTTTCTTTTTTTATGGCTGAATAATGTATATATACACATATTTGTATACATAGATACACACACATACATATCTATCACATCTTTACACTTAAGTTGTTTCATGTCTTGGCTGTTATAAATAATGCTTCAATGAACGGAGTGCAAGTATCCTTTAAGTTAATTTTTTTATTTCTTCAGATAAATACGGAGAAGGGAATTACTGGATCATATGGTAGTTCTGTTTTTAATTTTTTGAGGAAGCTCCCTACTATTTGCCAGTGTGGCTGTGCCAGTTTACATTCCCACCAACAGTGCACAAAGGTCTTTTTTCTCCACATCTTCATCAATATCTTCATCAATACTTGATTTTTTTTTTTATCTTTTTAATACTAGCCGTTATAACAGGTATAAGGTGAGAACTCATCATGGTTTTAATTTGCATTTCTCTGGATTGGTGACACTGAGCATCTTTTCATATGTCCATTGGCCACCTGTATGTCATGTCCTCTTTGGAGCAATATTTATCCATGTCCTCTACCCATTTTTTAAATTGTTGTCAAATTGTCTGAGTTCCTTTTATGTTTTGCATATTAACCTCTTATCGGATATATCATTTGCAAATATCTTCTCCTACTTAGTAGGTTGTCTTTTTGTTTTGTCGATGGTTTCCTTGCTTTACAGAAGCAAACTCAAAATGGTACGGGGAGGAGTCAGGTAGACCTGGGTTTGAAATGCGGCTGAGCCACTCAATAGCTGTGTTACTTTGGATAGATAAATTCTCTGTGCAATGGTTTTCTTACTTGTAAAATGGTACCTGTATTTGAGAGTTATACGAGGAGTAAAATTTAAATGAAAGCGAGTAAAGAACCAGCTCGTAGGAGATGAATCAATTCTGTCAGCAGCTGCTGAGCTGTAAGTGAGGTTGGAACTGTCATGGTGTTATTGTGAAATGTCGTTCAACACCTTTGTGGATGTCCTGTAGAGCACGTGATGGGATCGTCATGGGGCCTTGGGGCAAGCAGGCGCCCAGCAGAGGAGAAGACTGAGCAGCCCTGGACCCTCTAGGGAGGAAACGTGTATTCCTGGTCTCCATCCACCAGGTGAGAGGCTTTTAAGAGGAGTCTGGGAATCAGAGAGAAGGCAGATGTGTGTTTTAAGGAGAACAGCTGGGAAGTCATGGCGTTGGTGTCAGGGAGGCTGTGATCCCTGGGCAAGAAACGAGAGGAACAGAGACAAGGGCAGTGGTGCTGAGAGCAGTTCTAGTCAGTCCTCAGAGAGAGGGTGACGTGGGCAGAGCGAGCAACTGTGAACCCACTGGGGGCTACAAAGCACCAGGAGCTGTGCTGCGTGCAGTTGCTTAATCTTCACACCACCCTTGAGGTAGGAGCCACTGATATCTCCCTGCTTCAATTGTACCAGGTCTAATTTATCAAGGTGGCCGAAGGACAACACAGAAAGATCAAGGCCATGGAAAGAGGTTGTAGTTCTCACAGTTCCCCAGGGAGGGGGCACACCTCATCCCACAGGGCCACATGGAGACGTACCAGCCTTAACCAGGAGGCAGAAGGGGCTCAGGTGAAAACAGGGCTCAGACTCTCTACTGAGGTTTCTGCAAGAGGGAATGGGTAAGTCAGGTGGGCCAACCTTGAGAAAATTTAGGATTGGATGCTTTGAATCATTTTGGTGGGCTCCATGCTGCAGAAGTGGTCTCTAGTTGTCCAGGACCTGGCCCGTGGGTAATTTAGGACAGGGTGAATATTGGCTTAGTGTGTGAGAGTTAGATAAAGGAGGCAGTTGGGTATATGGCTTTGGATGGGTTGGTTTGCATAAAGGCATGCTCTCAGGCAAGTTGTTTGCTATCTATGGGATTAGCTGGCCCTGGGAGGGCAGCTCCTGCCCCCGCCCCGGCCAGCCAGTAAGGCCGTAAAGAAGACAAGGCATCAAAAAGTATAAGAAATTAAAAACAAACAAACAAACAAACAAAAACATGATTAATATACCCCATCCCCCCCCCCCCCCCCCCCAGATGAGGAAATTCTGACACAGAGAGAGTCATTACCTTGCATAAGGTCATACAGCTAAGTGATGAAGTTCAAGATTCAATCAAGGAAGGAATAGGTTCTGTGCTTAATCACCATGATAACTGCCCTCAGTTAATATTGATCTTTCTAAAAGTAGTAAAATGAACAATTATTATGGGAAACAATCCTTTATAAACCAGTAAAGCTTACAAAATGGTGTACCGGAGAATGGGCAGCGATTTTCCAAGGTTGACATGAATCAGCTATGGTGACTTGACTAAATACATTTCACTTTCATGATCCAAGGAAAAATGCCGTCATCATGCAGTAGAATGCCTTCCAGAATCCAAGGGGGCACATTCGACCCTGGGTGTCACTCTGATTAACGAGGAGCAGGTGGCCTGACAGACCAGGCGAGCGCTCATCTCCCATGGGTGGTTTAGATTTGGGCTGGCCTGAAGCAGAGATAGTCTTTGGTGACCTTCCAAGGTTCACCGGAATCATAATATAATTTTTCTGGTTTCCACAGGCCACGAATCCATACTTTCCTCCTGGTTTACACACAATGATCCAGCAAATAAACTGTTCAAAGTAACTTCTGCATTTTTCAGGTTGGATGGAGAAGCGTGGCCTGAGTATCTCTACATCATTGCTTCATCCCTCTTTCAAAATCTGTCATTAAGTGGAAATGCATATCTAGATGAAAATTGCAAACTCACAACAATAATGTTCTCTCTTTTGTGTAAAAAATCAAATTCAGCAGTTTCCCTGAATCAAAAAATATAAACATTTTGATTCCAATTACGTTTTTTTCATTTGCTCTTATGTAAGGAAAAGGCAGACAAAAACAAGGAAACCATTTGCTTCATGTGTGTTGGGGTCCAGTTCAGTGCAGTTAAGCCCACATTTCTTGGGGAGCTGTCAAGTGTGAGGCATTGTGCTGGGCGCTATATTAAAACACCTTATTTTAGTATCTTGTTTATGACGCATGAGGTCATTTAATTTACATAACCACTTGTCGAGACAGGCAGGCCAGACCATGGCAGATACTGTTTTTATCTGACCAGTCATATGTCATCTTCTGCAAATAATGAAAACCTCACAAAACTTGGTTTTACCCTGATACAACTTCGATGCCTTTCCAACACAAGCAGAGGTTGAGGGCGAGGCAGTGATTGGCATTAGTTTGGCTGCTCGGTGGTACCTTTTGGTATCTGGCTCTTTCCAGCTTTCTGTTCCGCCTTCCTTGGCTGGTTGGCTCTGGTCTCCAGGCTTCCCGCTGCCAACTCACAGCCTCTTGTCTAAATCCTACACTGAGAACCCTGGCAGGAATCGGCTCTGTTTGACCCCTTCCTCTTGGGCAACAACTTTTTATTTTTAGCCTTGAAAATAAAAATATTATGTTGTCCATGGATGCAGGGCATCGATTGCACAAGGCTCTTGTCCCTGTGGGGAGGCGTGAGAGAGGGCAAATGGTCTTTTTATACTTTAAGAAGAAAGTCCACTCTTGTGGAGGACGGAAAGGACCAGGGCACTTTTTCTGCATTCGCTTTTCAGCATTCCTTTTTGTCAGATTTCTGGTTCGGATTCTAAGGTCTGCTGCTGCTGCGGGAATGATGAGTGATGACGTGACAGATGGAACTTTTGGCAGAAACCTCAAGGAGACATCTCGAGGGCACAGACATGAGTGCAGCAGCGTTAAACAGTAGCTCGGGGTGGCGTGATGATTTTTTCATGTGTCGACTCGAGGAGGCTACTGTCTCCCGTTCCTCAAACACCAGCGTTGGGGTTGCTGGGAAGGTATTTTGCAGATGTGATTGAAGTCCACGGTCTGTTGATTTGCAGCAAGCCGGTCATCCTAGGTGGTCTGGGTGGGCCCGATTCAGACCGCGGAAGGGTGCTAGTCACCGAGGAAGAAGGTCCACCAATGAGCAGAAGCGTCAGCCTGTGCCAAGGGCTCTGGCCTGCCTTCCACCTTTGGACTTGCTTAGCTTGCCCTACGACCCCTAAGCCAATCTCTTCCAACAAATCTCCTAATATTATGCCCTACAGGTTGAACCTGACTGATATAGATGGTATTACTCAAAATTGTGGAAGCCAGACTAGCCCTCATTCTCAAACCTGACCGTTTTTGTTCTTATTCAGTGTGTATGTTTCTTAAGGCCCCATTGCACATGACCACAGACTTGATGCGTTAAAGAACCAGCATTTATCTTCTCACATGTTTGGAGGCCAGAAGTTTGACATCTGGGTGTTGGCGGAGACGCGCTCCCGCCAGAGGCCCGTGGGGACCTTTGTTGCCTCTCATAGCCTCTGGTGACTCCAGGTGTTCCTTCGTGTATGTCACACTCCCATCTCTACCTCTGTCTTCACGTGGCCTTTCCTTCTATGTCTGTGTCTTCTCTTCTGTCACTTATAAGGATACTCGCCATTGGATTTAAGGCCCACCCAAACAATCCAGGGCGATCTCATCTCAAGATCCTTAATTTAATTATATCTACAAAGACCCTTTTCCTGAATAAGGTCACATAATGTTCAGGGAGTACATTTTTTTGGGGGGCTACCATTCTACTCACTAATATAGTTCACAGTTTGGGGTAATTTCCAGGGGGTCTGCAATTGTACAAAGAATTCACTCTGTCTGTGACTTAACTTTTTTTTTTTAGCATGAACTATTAGTTTTAAGATCACTAATTCAATTTCAATGCAAATATTTGAAAATACAGGCGTATGACTATGCAAATAAACTTGAATATACATATAAGCCATATTCTATTTATTCTCCCCTACAAATTGAGTTTTGTCTGATGTTAATTAATAGAAAATGTATAATTAATCCAATATCAGTCTTTTATCCTACCTTAAGAGTAATAATTTTGAAAAAGTTAGGGCTGTCTGCTTGGAGTAATTTGAACTTTGTGCTTGTTCTTTCCATGGACCCCAGCCTGCATCACCAGTGTCATTGCACAATGGCTAGTTATGACCTGCAGTCTCTACATGTCCCTTGGGGAGGCCTCAGGGTTCCACCCCCATGGCCTCCACAGAGAAGGGTGAGCATGGGGTAGGCCTGGCCTTCCATTATGGATGTGCCCACTTCCCTCCATGACACTTCCATGGTAGCCGAGTGTGTCAGTGTACAGGGGTTCCCTTATCTGTGGGGGATGTGTTCTAAGACCCCCTGTGGATGCCTAAAACTGGGATAGTACCTTACATATACTATACAGTGTGTTTTCCTATACATACATACCTATGATCAATTTTAATTTTTAAATTTTTAGATTAACACAACTAATAGTAAAATAGAACAACTATAACAATATACAATAATAAGTTATGTAAATGTGGTTTCTCTCTCTCAAAATATCTTATTGTACTGTACTCACCTTTTCACTTAAAAAGAAGCATTTAGGGGTTCTCTTTGGTGCATCCAAATTGCCAGCATTGCTGCTCTTGTATTTTGGGGCCATTAAGTAAAATAAGGGTTTCTTGAACAAGCACTGAGACATCGTGATGGTCAGTCAGATAACCCAGGCGGTTGCTACGTGACTAACAGGTGGGGAGCACATACAGGCGTATCTCGATATTTTGAGTTCAGTTCCAGATCACCACAATAAAGCAAATATGGCAATAAAGCAAGTCGCACAAATTTTTTGGTTTTCCAGTACATGCAAAAGTGATGTTTACAATATACTGTAGCCTATGACATGTGAGATAACACTGTGTCTAAAAAACACATATATCTTAATTCAAAAGGGATTTTTTGCAGAAAAATGCTAGCCATCATCTGAGACTTTGGTAAGTTGTAATCTTTTTGCTGGTAGAGGATCTTACTTCAATTTGTGAAAAAATGCAATATTTGCAAAGTGCAGTAAAGCAAAGCACATTAAATGAGGTATGCCTGTGCAGCATGGGTATGCTGAACAGAGGGGTGACTCATGGCCTGGGCCACACAGACCAAGATGGTGCAAGATGTCATCATGCTACTCGGGATGGAGTGTGGTTTAACACTTACGAATTGTTCATTTCTGTATTTTTTCATTTAATATTTTCAGATGGTGGTTGGCTAAGGATAGCAGAAACCACAGAAAGCAAAACTGTGGATGAGGGGTGATGGCCATATGTTGGACTTTATGGCTCCTCCTTTATTTTCTCTTCTCCTCCAATGAGTTTAAGTCTCAAGAAGAACTGTTAGCAAGTTGACATACTCCAGATACATCCGGAGCGCCTTGAGGATCATCTCCACTTGCTGATGCATTTAAATGAAGCTCAAAACTGACTTGAAGAATAGTGTATAATGTTTTCTTAGGTTGACACGGTGCATGTGGCAGGGAAAGATCCCTACGTGTCATGACCCTCCCAGAGGCTGCTCAAAAATCTCACTCCTTGCTGCCATCGCCTTACTTACACAACTAATAGAGATGAACTTCTGGTTGGTAATTAAGAAAAGGAGGAGAAAGTATATAACATAATTAGAAATAAGACAAAGGAATAAACGATGATACAGAGACAATTTAAAAAGTTATGAAACTATTTTGCAAAACTATATGATGACATTTGAAAACTTTTATGACTGAAAACCATGGCTCAGCTTAAAAAAAACAACAAAAGGAACAGCGCTATATGTTTCAGGTAAATGTGGGTGATTGAGGTTACAATGAATATTGAGCATTGTCTGTTTTACTGTGTGATTGTAGGTGTTGGGGAGCATCTTGGAGTAAAAAAATAAAAGGTTCTGGACTAGGAATCAGGAGGTATTAGAGCAATGTGGTTACTTACTATTTCATACATATTATTAACTGTATTAGCCTTAGGAAGTCACCTGACATCTATATGCCTCGTTTCTATGTCTGTAAAATTAGATTTGTGATTTTACAGTAGTGAGCCTAAAGAAGCTTCAAGTGAGATATACAAAGATTTTTCAACGATGCATAATAAAAAATTACCCTGTTTCTCCCTCAGCAGTTTCTTAACGAAAGATGACCATCCAATTTACGTGACTTTGGACCTAAGGATTGAGTGGAAAGTATTTCTGGCATGCCTGTGAAATCCAAAAGTGGCTCCCATGGCTAGACAACCAGTTCTACCAGGGAGGGACATCCATGTGCCACATGAGAGGATGGTGGAGGAGAGGGGCCCGCTAGGCTGGGAGTGGCTGAGCGGGGTCAGCGGGACGTGTGTTGGCAGCGGGGAGGCAAAGTGCCGAAATAGATCTGGAAGGTTTTTCACTTAACAGGGTGCCATGGCAGAGAAGGAGAATGAGAACTCCATAAGCAATCATTAGAAAAGGACATGAGGCCGGGCTCTAAGAGATGAGACACCGTCCAAAGTCGCATGGGCAGAGATAGTAGCTGCAATTTTGTTGGATGCCGTCCACACGGACGAGGAGCAGAACTTTGGTTTTGCAAGTTCTCCCTGCGACCTTGGACAAGCTCGTTAATGCCTCTGACAGAACAGAGCAGTAAGCACACCGTCAGCTGTTAGGAAGCAGCTGGGCTGGGTCCACACGGTTCTGTTGGGCTCACCTTGTGAAGTGTCATGTGGTAAATATCAAATCACCTCCAGAGTCCAAATAAGGTACAACTGTGTGGCCACCAGCAGTTGCTGTGTTCCTAGGCTCTCCTTCCAGCATGGGGAGGCCAGTGTCTGAGCAGAAAGCCATCCTCCAGAACACTCTGGGGAGGGCCAGGTTGGTCTGACACTCTGACCCCACTCACCCAGCTTCTTAAATGAATCCCTGGGCTACTGGCCTTGATGCCCGGCCAAAATATGTGTCCCCAGAGCTTCCTGCGCTATTCAGTCTTGTTTTGTAACCCTTCCAACAGACTACGTGTTTGCTTTTCCTCCTGGCTTTGCTCAGCTTTGGCGAATGTTCTAGGTAAGAGGCCTGGCTGGCTCCCAGCCTTCGTTCCTATCCTGTACGTGGCAGCAGCTCCACACACAAGCTCACCCAGCCCAGGACCCATCACTATGCTCTCTCGTTGTCAGCTTTGTGCAGCTGCAGACACCAAAGGGGCAAGTGGCCTATGGTGAACATAAAGGCCCAGAGAAGCCTGGATACAGATGTAATGTGAGACATAAAAATGTACACTCTGATCCGTAAAACCTGCGCCTAGAATGCATCCTGAATAATTTAGCAATAGAAATCTCTATAGACATAAAGATATTTTTACACTATCTGTATTCAGTACAGCTTAAGTGAGCACAGAGTAAATTATGAAATAATAGAGTCAAAAATAGATAGATAGATAGATAGATAGATAGATA
>KE754914.1:7505-25451 GCA_000465285.1 Eidolon helvum | reverse complement strand
AATAAATAAATAAATAAAGAGAAACCAAGACCAGCTATTTAATTAGCAGGTCCCAGCACCAAATGAAAATGCTGGGTACCATGTTCAAAACTACTGAGAACTTTGAGATGGTGACACTGGAACATTAAACCTGGTGTGGGCCCTTCTGAGCATAGGATATGCTGGGACTTCACCAAGCCGGTCTTGGTAGAAACAGAAAATGCTTACAATATGTTACCTGGGAAAAAGGATACATAAAGTAAATGCACTGGGATTATAATTACACAGAACACATATGCGCATGCAAAAAGTCTAGGAATTAGCTCCACATAATCAAAATAGTTGTTAAGATGGTAAGATCATGGAATCTGAGCAAAATCTTTCATAATATTTTTATTATATAATTTTTGAGATAAAAAGTCTTTTTTTTTTTAATGAAGCAGATAAGATAGGAATCCAAGTCTGCAGAAACAGGATAATGAGTGATGAGGTACAGGGTCTCTGCAGAACTGAGTGTCTCCTCTGACAGTGTCCCTGCTGTCCCCACTGGGGTTACCTCAGTGTGGCCAGTGGTCACGGGAAGGGCCCTTGTCTGGACGCCATTCTGCGTATGGTCACCACGTTGGGCTGTCTTGGTCATCAAGACCCTGCCTGGTCCAGGTACTTATCTGAAACACTACCTGAAGGGTCCTTCTCACTCAGGTCCTATAAAATGGCAGAAAGGATGGGTTGAGAATAGTCATCCATAAAATCAACCAAGTTGCTAGTGTAAGCTATAAATGTAATGGTTCAAGAAAAATGTCTCAGTCCTGAGCCTCTGGCTTGGTGCCATCCAGTGGTCCTCTCTGCACCTCAGGCGGTCAGTCCTGTGCCCTGTATCATCTGTCTCCAGGCTTCTCTGGGCCTTTATGTTCACCATAGGCCACTTGCCCCTTTGGTGTCTGCAGCTGCACAAAGCTGACAACGAGAGAGCATAGTGATGGGTCCTGGGCTGGGGGAGCTTGTGTGTGGAGCTGCTGCCACGTACAGGATAGGAACGAAGGCTGGGAGCCAGCCAGGCTTCTTACCTAGAACATTCGCCAAGGTGAGCAAAGCCAGGAGAATAGCCACATTTCTCCATCCCTATTCTTTATTTAAAAAGTATTATACATCCCACTTCTTTTAGAGCAACACGAGGATTATACCACTTTAGGCCTCTTGAAGAGAGCCCTACCTTTGTCCTCTTCTCACCCAGCCAGGAATGAAAGACGTAGGCAAAGGATGGGTGAGAGCAGATACTGCCATGTTTGCTCCTTTACAGAGACCTGGGAGTGAACCATTCTGGACATTGGCTTATACATCTAATAGGGGATAATACCTTGAAGGACTGCTTTTGTGAAGATTAAGAAAAACATTAGAGTGACCAACATCATGGCTGGAATGCAAAATAAATAACAGTTTCCATTCTTTCTTAAAATCAACTTTCTCCACTTATTTGTTCAGGGACCCAAGAAACCAAAATTCAAGAGTTTTGAGGCCCCCCCCCCCGCCCTTCTCTTGTCTTTCCCAGACTTACGTAGATATACATCACAAAAACTGGCCCTATTTCCTCTCATTTAGTATTCTTTACAGTTTGTACTTTGTTATACTTTCTGCTTTCACCCTTTTTCTGAAACCTCTATATCTGTTTAAAGGACAAGGCTCCTTACTCATAACTTAGGGCGTACAAGGCCAATGATAGTAAAATGGAAAGTGAAAAAAGTATCAGAATGGGAAAGAAATCACTATACTGAATCGGTAGATCGATAGTACCAGTATTATAACTGAGCACTAAACACTCATGCACATAGAATCCCCATTACTCACACGAGACAGTGTTTCTTCTAGCAGACAGTCATCCTACTAAATCTTCAAAAAAATTCATCACATGGGTGAGATACTGCCTGCTTTACTTATCCCAATGCCAGGTTCACAGGATGTATTCAATAAGCACGTCAAATAAGTGAATATTGTACTTTGTGCTGCTGACATTGAACAGAATATAGAAAACAGCAACGATGTAATAATTCCTTGATAATATTTATGGGAGAGCTGAGCCAGGCATTATGCAAAAATCTTTACATATGCAGGCTTGTTTATTCCACACAAACACTCAATAGGGTTTCATCATCCTCATTTTATATTAGAGGAAGCTGAGGCATCAAGACAATGAGTCATGGAAGGTGGCAATTCCTGTGTAAGATGCTTTAAAAATGTCCATCCTCTTTAGTCCAGTATTGACTTCAGGGAATGTAGCATAAGGATGTTATCCTAAATGCATGCAAAGACTATAGCTGTAGCTGTATGTATCTAAAACATCCAACAGTAGAGAAGCTGATTTTAAATATAGATGGAATAATGTGCCTCCGTTAAAAATTGCCTTTTAAAAGGACATTTAAATACACAGAGACATGTTCATAGTGTTTTGCTATGTGGAAGAAAATGCAGCCTTCAACAAGTATATTGTAGCTCTGATTTTGCAAAGGATACACTTCCAGTGGAATATTAAACCGATTAAAGGGCATAGCTCCCAGTTATTCTGGAACATCGGAGTAGGAACACTTTAAATAGATAGAGTCACTGGACAGTATGTATTAAAGTTTCAATCCTGTGATCTAACGATTCTACTTCACATCACCTACCAGAAGGAAATAGTCATGTGGACATAAAGAGGCAAGAACAGTTTTATTTTTTAATAATGCAAATTGGAAATCACCTTAATACCTATCAAGAAAGGAAGTGTTAAATACACTGATGTTTCCTAACTATGGAATATCACGCAACTGTCAGAAAGAATCAAGTCCTAGCGTGGAAATATAAGAATGTTTACTGACAAATTATTAGGTGAAAAAGCAAATTACAGGAAGGAAGATAAAATTTAAGTTCTCCTGAAGATTTAATACAACATGTTGCTGTGTTTGTATGAATATGAATCACTGCAAAGATCTAGATTTACTCTAAGACAGTGCTCCCCAACCTTTTTGGCACCAGAGACCGGTGCTCCTTTGAGAATCTGATGCCTGATGATCTGAAGCGGAGCTGAGGTGATGATGCTGGCACTGGGGAGTGGTTGCAGATGCAGATGAAGCTTTGTTTGCTCGCCCACTGCTCACTTCCTGCTGTGTGGCCCAGTTCCCGACATGCCACAGACTGGTACCGGTCCGTGGCCAGGGGCTTGGGGACCTCTACTCTAGGAGACATGCTGTATGATAATGGCTGCTTATTCTGAGATGAGAAATGGGGGGTGTGCTGGTTATAAAGGAAGGTTTGTTTTAGCTGTAGTATTTGAACCATTTACAAGAAAAAAGTAATTATATGTTACTTGTCTGATTAAAAATAAACTAACATTTTGGATATTAAAGGAAAAAAGAAATATATGAAAATGTTAAGAGTGGTCATCCTGGTATTTGGCTTTTCGATTATACTCTCATATCATAAAATTAAGAATTGTAGCTCTGATTCTAAAATTCTACATTCAATCATTTTTACATATGATGTGTCCAGTGAATAATTTTAGACTGAAATTTTTCTCTAAAATAGCACCTCCCCAATGCCTATCGATTACTGTCTTCTTACATTGCTTAAATTTCTTTGAAACTTTTATTCTATCGCTTGGCATGTGTGTATTCAATCTCCCCACCAGAATGACAGCTCCATGTGGTGGGAGGCCCGCCTCTTAGTTTGCTGCAGCATGTGGACTAGGCCAACACACGAAGATACACGACGGATCAGTAGTTGCTGATCGTACACATATGTGTAGGAAATAACCTGGAACGAGTTATACCCACTACAATACTATCAGGATATTACTGAGTGGTAGGATTGTGCCACTACAATACCATCAGAATTTTATTGAGTGGTAGGATTATGGTTGATTTTTACATATTTTAAATAAACTATTTTTCAAGTTTTTTGTTTGTTTGTTTTTTAATGTGGGATCTGGGAGGCTCATTTAAGAAAATTCTTGCTCTGTTCTGTGGCCCCAGGGAATTTAGAGTGATTCACAATAACTGTCCTTTCCTAGTGAGTTGATGATCCTGTAAATTGGTGTGCATTGTGTGTGTGTGTGTGGGGGGGGGTGTGTGTGTGTGTGTGAGATTAGGGTGGCTTCACGAAGCACCTTAAAATTGATAGTAATTTTGCCTACACTGCCTCATGTGGCAGAAGTGAGTTCATCGTAATTAAGATGAACAAAGGTTGTGATTCATCATTGAAATATTTTGTGGAGCAGGAACAGAGGGAACACGATTTGGGCTTTGTGCTAAAAGCTGCTTACTAAGAAGCTGTGTGGTGATGGCCATTGTCTCTGTGTCTATGCGATCATGCCTTGGAAGGGCAAGTTATTCTGCAACATTGCAATCCTAGAAAACTACAGAAAATGTTAAGTCAGAGCTGAGCTCTAAGGGCTGACATGTTAGAGAACCGTTCAGCGAACCAATGGCAAGTCTATAACCGTAGAAAGGGGGAAAAACCTTTTCCCTCTACCCTCCAAGGTTCTGCAGCTGGGTAGAAATTAAATGGACAAAAGACAGATTAACAAGTGAAAAGCCTACAAATTTTAATAATGTATGCAATGTGCATACATACAGGAGAAACTCAATAATGAGTAGTAACTCAAAGGATGATTAGAACTGGAGGCTTATGTAAAATATTAACTAAAACCCCTAAGTTTGTAGAGATGTAACAAGACAAAGGGGAAGGAATTTAAGCTTTTAGGGTACACAAAATTTGGGAAGGTAAATCTATGGGGGAACTGGTGGGAGAAAAGGGTTGTTTTCGCCAGGTTTCCCAGGTGGATTCATCTGGGCTGATAAGAGTCCAGAGTCCTCTCTGGTGATTAAGAAAAGGAAAAAGAGCTTTTCTGTGTCTCATGTTTCTCAGCTGTCTTCGGTTCAAGATAATCCATATTCTGAAGCGAAATATTTTAGGGTAGCGTATTCAGGTCCCCGACCCAACACCGTAAGGCATGAAAACAAAATCGGCCTGAGGAAAAAGTGTTCTCTTCCCCAAGTCCCCTCCATTGAGCTGACATTGGCCACACCCCTGGGCTAGAAGCTGTGGGGGATGTAAAGGGAATCTACTACATGGCCATGTCTTTACTGTGTGGCTCATTGTTCTGAGGAGCTGCAGTGCTTATGATGTCATGTTTCTGTTCATCGTTATCTGGTGTCCTTCACAGTTCTCTAACTTGGGGTCTATGTGGCCTTCTTAGAGCATGTCTTTGGATCATTTCGCTGCTGTTTTTAGATGGGTAACTGGGAATTTTCTGAAAGTCTTGAGCTGAGGTTATATGTAGGTAGTTTTTAGGGACAAGTGTCTTATCCCTACCTCTAAAACTACACTTCTCAAATTGGAAAAGTGTCCTAAAGTAGGAAAAATAACTAATAACTTCTAAATAAAAAATATGAGTCTAATAACCTCTATAATTTGAATATCTATTAAATGCCAAGCGCTATATGCTCTGTATTAGAAGACAGCATTCCATTTTACAGACGAAGAAACTGAATAATCATCTATGACTTGCCTGGACATTTATTGGTTTATAGCGCTTGGATCCATGTCTGCCCTACTAAACTGCCGAAAGCAGTTATTGAGAGGACATTGACACTATACACAGGTAAGTTAACGTGACAACGATATTAAATCTAAGACTCCAGAATTACGAGTGGATGCTGAGAGCGAGCTGACACCTCTCAGGGTGAACAGAGGCCATTTCCGAGTTGATAAAATTCTGATGCTTGCACAACTTTGTGGAAGAAGACTGTGACAGCCATGTGGTCTCCAGGCCATGTGGGAAGAGAGGTTAAGCCACATGACAAGAGTGGGTCATAGTAAGAGCAACAGCTGGGAATCATCTAGAAGCAGCCAGAGGGTTGGTGGTACCAGCTCTTTACATACCCTAGACAAGTGGCAAAGACTTGTTCCTTTGGCTGAGCCTTCGTGGTTCTGGGCAAAGGGTGGCACTAGATGACACTTTCTTACACCATTTTTCAGGGTCAGCTTTAGGTGAGGTAAAGATTTGTTGACCTCTGACCTGTGTACTTCAATAGTCCATCTTTGGCCAGAACATGGAAGATTTGTGATTCACTAATGATCCAGAAACTGTCGGCTCCTTAACACTTCTAAGATAAACTCTAAATCTTTTGATAACAATGTTTAAATACCATAAATAGTACTGTGAATTTAACTGAACTCATTTGGTGTATTGAGTGTGCTGATGGATCTGGGAAGCGGCAAGATCAAGTGCTTGTGCTGTACGTGAAAACACCTTCAGGATGTGTGCGAAGCCTCATATAAACACGTGCAAACTACTGTGACAGTAAAAAGGCATATCACATGCAACGCTCATGAAGATATTGAAACTAAACTCTACATTACTAGGCTATTTCTGCTTAACCAGTATTTTACTTTCATGCAGTGGGATTAGGTGTGCAAAAAGATATAACCTTTCTGAAAACAATATATATCAACCTAAAAGCTGAACAACAGGGAATTGGTTGAATAAATGATAGTATATACATAAAGAGCAATTATTTCAGATGGTAGGATTATGGGTTATAGTTCTCATCTTTTCCAAAATTAACACATGTTGCCTTTCTAATTAGCATAAAACAATAACTGTCATTTAAGAAAAAACACCTCAATTTTGTCATGCAGTTGCAAAAATGTCACCAAATGAGTGACAGCACAAGACCACAGGACTCCAGGTAACGAGTTACACCACGTAAATGTAGAGGGTCAGCTAAGCCCACGACCCATCTTCCTGTCTGTACATAATGCCACCAGCAAGCAGGGAGTGATGTGAAGAGCCACCATTAATGAAAACAAATGTATTTACGAGACAACGAAGAAGAATTTGGAGACATCCAAGCTCACCTCTGGGCGGAGGCAACACTGAAGCGGAAGGAGATGAGAAGTTGGAGGCTGTGGAGGTAGGATCATGAAGAGGCCACACCACAGGGCAGTCCACACCCAGGAGGTCCCTGCCCCAGAGGGCAGAGCTCCACATTTGCCCTGCAGCGATCTCTTTGTCACTCAACTAGTCCTCTGGCTGCCAGAGCTGAATGTGACTCAGCACTGTGCCACATTCCGAAGGATCCCAAACCCAGAGAAGAGAAACGGAAACTTTTATACTATAGGTTTTCTCTTGATGAGAGTACTGAAGACAGAATCACATCGCACAACCCGCAGTCCGACTTCCTAAAAATTCGCTTTCTGAACCTCTTTCCCCAAAGGTTCCGCTTGTCATAGAAATGTTCCCCTCTTCTCTCCCCTCTCTCTGCCCCTCTCAAACTCTCCCCAGGGTTCCTGTCCCTTGGAGGTTTTCTTAGCTGAGTCAGCATTCCTGAACAGTGCAATCTAGCTCTTCCTTAGGCTTCTGCTACTTGCCGCTCAACCCTCCTACCCTCAGCAAAACACACTGATGATCTTACTGGAAAGTGAGGGGTGTAAGTGCTCATAACCGAGACCGTCTGTCTCTATGGGGCTCGGAGAGTCACCGTTATGAGTCAGTGACCTCGCCAGGTGAACGAGAAGCCAGAGAGCTTTTCGGTCCCCAGCGCCTAGCTGAGTGCCAGTGCTCAGTAGGCATGTGCTTGATTAATTTGATGACAACTTAATGGTGCTGTTCACATTTAGGTAGCTTTGGAGGAGATAGGCTCACTTCCATCGGTGCATGCCACCAAGGGCCACACACCACCATGTCGAGAATCAGATAAAAGGGCTCCTCAAGGCATGATTTCTCTCTGATAAAAACTTGCTACATAGCAATTTTGTTAGAACATTTCCCTACTATCTCCAGTGAGAAGTGGGTGGCTCTGCTTTTGAAGTGATTGATGACACCTGAAACCTGCTACCTTTTTGTTTTCCCCGCAAAGAGATCAGTTGAGCTTTTTCAGGTCTGGAGCTTGCTGAGCTGAGTTACGTATTTTTCTCAGACGTAAAGCAACCGAGAGCTTCACAGTTCCAGCAGTTCTAGATAAGCCTCAATTCTAGATTTGTCTTGATGAAGTAGCTGGTTGTATTAGGGGATTCTAATGAGAATGTGAGACACGCAAGGGGGCTGGGGGAGGGCTGTTTACAGAAACAGGCTCTCTTGGTATTTCACAACCCCATTTGTAGGAAGTAAGAGGATGGAGTTCTTTTTGACTTAATGACAATTTTATTATTAAATTGACAGTAAGCGAAAACTTGGAATACCTTACAGCCTTTGGAACTTCTTACCCAAACCCAAATAAAATATAATAAGTGCTTTATAAACTATAACCTGCAATGCAAACATAGTATGTTATTATATTTTATTAGCGAGTGTGTAGCTGATGTTTTCGAATTTAGTTTTGGCAAATCGTACAATTTCCAGACTGGACATTGCCTGGTCACAACTTTTCGTTTTCCATGAGGTAAATGAGACCCACGAGTGACTTTTCTAAGGTCATGAGGCTAGTGTTTAACAGAGCCAGTCTACCTCTTAAATTAATCTTTGCAACTTGAAGAGAATCAAAAATTCACTTCAATCACTGTTATTCTGCATCATCAGCTCGAGCGACCATGATGCATTCTGCAGCATTATTGAAACCTAAGGTTGATGATAGTCCTATCTCTTTAAAAAGAAAAAAAAAAAGCCATTGGGGGGGGGGGGGGGTGGGGGGGTGGGAGGGCTGCTGACTGCGGCATCTCAGCCAGTCGGCCTCAACCCAGTGCAGCTGCGGTGGCAGTCACGCTGGAACCTGCTGATGTGACAAAGGAAAACAAAGGCGCGGAGACGCGATGCTGACAGCTACCAGTAAGTATCTGGGGATCCAGCTAAATAACAACTGAGAAGGGAAAATGAAGAAGCTTAGGAATCAGCAGGCACCACAATTTGGTCGGTCATTCAGCCCCCTGCAAGCTAAACTGGAACCAGGTCGATCAGGCACTGCGGTTGTTCGTGGAGACTGTGGACTGTTTTCCTGAGACACAGACTAGGTTAGAGGACGGAGGATCTTCTTTAATGTGTTGTGCATCCATGAGGAATGGGTGCTTTTTAAAATTTACAGTTGGGGCTGGCAATCTGTGGGATTGTGGGTGAGGCGCCAGCTTCAGAGTTACTAGAGAGATCCACTGTATTCAAGAAGCTCAGACAAGCCGGCTTTGTCATTTTAATTTCCAGCCTGGGTTGCAGTGTTGGCTCACAATGGGTCTACTGCTCTAATAGGGAGTGTGGGGTCAAGAGTCTTGTTGAATAATAAAGTGAGATTCTCCAAGTAGCTTATAGTTTCATTTATAGTAATTGTCCTCATTTTAAACAGCACGCCCTTAAGTGATTCTATATTTTATAGTTACCTTATATAATAATATTTGAAAAATCTGCTTTCAGTTAAAAGCATTTTACTTAATTACTTAATTTTATTCTAATGTGATCACTAAATTCTTAGAAAGAGTATTTCAATGTTAACAGCAAAAATCTCTTGCTGTTTTTCTTTTTCTGAAAACAAAGTTGACGCCTCAGTGAGGAGTGCCTGATTTGTTTCTGACGCATCAATTGTTTTGCCTTTAATTTTACTTTATTTAAATTAGTTTCAAGTGGGGGGGGGGGGGGGGGGGGGGGTATATAATTCATAAAATGATCCCTCCAACTGCTCCCTCCCTCCCTTGACCCTCACCAACCATCATATTAATGTCATATTAATGCTAACTGCTCCCCACCTTCCTGACCAACTATCAACTACTAATTTGTTCTTCTTTAACCCTTCACTCCATTCTCCCAGCCCCCAACCCCCCTCGGGTCTGTCCATCACCAAATTGTCCCCTATATTTGTGAGTCTGTTTTGCCTTTACTGTTATCCTCTCTGTGGTGTGAAATCTTCTTTCATTCGTTTAAGTAAAAGGCAGAAAGAAAGCAGGTCAATTCCCTGTAGTCACCAACACAGCTGCCTGGAAGTTATCCTGAAGGAGAGTCTTTATTTCTCCACCAAGGCAGATAAAAGTAATTGACACTTCATCCCATCTTATTTGTCACGTGAAAAAGTAAATTTTCCACACTGTTTTGTTAAGCTATCATTGATAACCAGACGCATACTAGGTCAGTGCATAGTTAGTATGTCCCAGAGGTTCTACTTATGGCTAACCAGCTTTCTCTCCCTAATCTTGCCTGGAAGTCACAGTTCATGCAGCAGACAAATGACACCAGTTCCTTTTCCTTTTTCCTCCATGGTCACCCCCTTCCTCCTTTCTTTGCCTTTCCTGGCTTTTGGGCTGACTGATTTCCCCCTTTACCCTCTAGATTAAGGCTCCTTCAGTCACCCTTTCAAACACTAGCATGACTTTCCACATTCCCATATTTTCCTTGTACCTTGTCTAGTTTGCAAGATCTTTTCCATGATTAATGTGATGTTTTCTATTCTTCACATGACAGAAAGAAAAGTTTGATGGCAGCTTTTTAAGACAAGGGTTAGCTTCTCCCAGGAGCATTTTGCGGATTGTTGCTTTATGCTGGACTGACTTGCTCTCAGAAGGCTGAGACTCACATCTCAGATCTGAAGCTGCTGAAAATGCTCTTAACTTCTGGATTCCTTCCTGTATTCGAGATGATGGCAGCCATTGTTCACACAATTGTCGTAGGGTCGGAACGAGGTCGTGCGTGTGAAGGCACCTAGCACAGCACTGGGCACGATGCAGCTATTTAGCAGCATTTTGTCATTTTCCCATTGAGTCTACCCATATACCTATCCATGCACCCATGGGGAAGCAGGCTAATGCGGTTTCTCATCCCATTTCCCTTACGGAATTAATTTTGAAATGATCTTTTGACCAAAGAATCAGCTCTGAACAAGCACAAAAAATATATATTCAGTACTTGCTCAGATCTTTTACTTATAAGAGTGATGCCGATATTCCATATTGCCATAGGGCTGTTCTGTTGGAGGAGGGAAGGCCAACTCCCTTTGTGGAGCTCCTGTGAAATCCTTTGTGACAGCAGCAGTGGGGTGATGATGCTGTGTCCTGCCGTGAGTCTGAGTAAGAACCGCTACCTGTGATTGATGAGAGGGGTGCCATATCGGGAATTGGAACAATTCCTGTGCCTATTCTGATTTTGGACAACTTGGGTGGCAGTTGGCTCTTTGTGTTGCCAATCCTGTTACTATTTTCGTTTCTGCTTTATACGCTTTCCCCCCACATTTTCCTAGTTACCTTTGCTTTCCTTCAACTCCGCACTTAGCACATTGTGTCAGATTTGAATGTCTAGGATGGAGCTGTTGGACAGAAGCTGGAAGAAGCCCGGGACTGGGAATTGAGGCCGGTGGCCATAGCTCTGTCTTGGCTTCTCTTTGTGCTAATCGGAAAGTCATTTAACTCATCTCTAGGGTGAGAGGCATGGAGTAGATCGTTTTAAATTCCCTTCAAGTCCTGGGTACATATTCACACAGTTCTCTTTGGAGTATTCTCAGTTTAGAACAATTACTTGATCAAAAAATGTGCTTTCACATCTGTTGTCTGTTTTCATTCTTGTAATAGCCGTATGAAATAGGCAACCCCATTTTGCAGATGATGAAATGTCAGATCGAGACTAGAACTCCAGCTATTTCTTATTTGTTAAAAGAGGGAGTTGACTGAACAATATCCAAGTTTGCTTTTCTCGATGAATATCAGTGAATCCTCAAACTGCAAACCCTGAGCCCTGCTCCCCACACCGGCGTCCCCTCTTGTGGTCTCTGTTTCATAAGGAGAAATCTGTCCCAGCAACTTTAAGTCCAGATGAACATGCGTTGAAATATTCCGCTCTGGATTAGGCCATGAGTCTGTTGTCTTGCCTGGAAAATATGGGCTCTGCAGTCTATATATCCTTTTCATGTGTTCTGAAACTATGACTTTTTTAAATAAGTCAAAGCCACTCTAATTGTTATGGGTAATCATTTAAACTCCATAGATCTGATTTCATTAAAGTACTGAGCGTTAGAGAGGAGTACATATTTAATTATAATCCTGAAGAACATATTGCGTCCAATGGACCTTCATATTTCTCAGAGGCTCTGCTACTGAATAAAACAAATACCCAAGATTTTAAATGTATTTATTTGGATTCAGATAAACTTGGTTTTGAAAACTGGTTGCCCGTCATACTAGCTCTGACACTTCACCCCTGATATCTTCAGTTTCTTCCTTCTTCAATGGGAAAGATGAAGGGTTAATTATCCCTTTATCAGAGATCAGACAACAGGTTAGAAAGCCTCTGACATTGCTTTACATGGCTTGCTCCCCAAGGAAATATTGATTTTTAAGTGAACAAAAGAACACTCTTTTTCCCTTTCAAAAAGCTAGATAATGGTAATATTAGTCAATAACATCAAATTAGATATGTGTTAATCACATAATCATTTTTAATACGTTATTTTTTTAAAAAAAGATTGGGGAGATAATTCATATACCATACAATTCGCCCCTGTAGTACATTATTTTTATGTAAAATGTTATCTTTGAAGATAAATTGAGCTTTTAAAGGCCAACCTGAGACGGGGGGGGGGGGCTTCGATGCCCGTGCTAGCCGCTCTTTAACCCCAGCCACCCACAATTAGCTCTGTGGTCCACAGACTGCAAGCCGAGGCTAGATCGACTCGAGATATGCTATAAAAATATATGTGTATTTTTACCGCCTGGAAATTGGCCAAAGTGACTAAATTATTCACTCTTTATCGAATACTTTCTGCATCCATGGCCCTAAAAGTGACCGAGTGGCAGAGTCAAAGATGAATAAGACACCTTGAAGAACTTGAGCAGACCAGGAAGATTCGGGTAACACTGAAGACACTTGGGACACTGAGGGAATAAGTTCTATCTTCTTCATATTCAATCTGAGATATAATATGTTTTCTGTTGTACATTTTACATGGAAATATTTAATTATACACGAGTGCCTTTAGCTTTAGCCTTGGGGCTCTGTAAAGTGCATTTATGCACATATTCAGTTCCAATTACGTATATGTGAAGTCAAATAATGGCTGTAGTGACATGGCCCTTTCTACAACAGATTGTGCCAATCCAGTTCTGTCATTAACAACATCTGCAGTTCTTGCTACGTCTTGCCTTTTGGTCTATTGATTTACAGGGCGAATTAATCTGACTTCTGCGTTTGGCAAAGCTGCCATCTGAAAGTCCTTGCTGACTCCTGTTTTTTTTCTGACATCAAGGAGGGCATGGCAGTTATTCTGAGGGTAATTCCAGGGGAGGCCTTCTGTTGGCCCAAAGTCTGTCTGTATTTGGCTTCTTGGTTTTGTAATATTAGGGGCTTTCAAGCGTAGATTGTCACCAAGTCTGTGAACTTGGTTGGTCAAACATGATAAAAAGTAACATTGATTTTTAATTCCTGCATTTAGACAATTGTGTGTCCACCTCACTCCCAGCAGGTCACAAAAGGCATTCTGACTGTCTTCTTTGCTAAAAGACTGTTTCCATGGAAACTGAAGCTATGTAATAGGTACAGCTGCATGGGGTGTGTCTGTGAGCACCGAGGCACTAACAGCAGCGGAAGGGGAGGGGTCGCCTGAGAACTGCTGGCTCCCTCCCACCCCAGGTCCCTCCTCCCTGGCCCCATGAGGAGCGAGTTTTCTAGTTCTAAGTCAATGAGCAAATTCAACAGATGCCCTTAAACGAAGAGAAAAGAGAGCATACTGAATAGAATCCGGTACTAGGGGTCGCTCCTGATTGTATTTTTATCTCATCTCTGCAGGAAAGACCTTTCTTTTCCTTCTCCTGGGTGACAGCCAGGTGTCTGTGTGCCAGTCCCTGGAAAGTTTGCTTTGTCCTCCTTCTGTCTGGCAAAGTCCATTTCTTCCCACCTTAGGACCCACCTCGTGTTCCCATGCTCTTCTCCCTGCCTGCCTCCCCGGATGGCAGTTTTGGGTTATGAAACCATCAGCAGTTAGTTGTTTGTACAAGGTCATGTTCAAAGCCCCGGGTCTCCGGGCTCTTTCTGTTTCAAGTACTGTAACTCAGAGAAATGGTCACCTCAGTGAGTAAGAGAAGCTGGCATGTTTCTTTCCTACTCCTCAAATGAGATCACGTAAGGTGCCAAGTCCACCGACTATGGGAAAGGCCCAGGTTGCCAAATCAGGATATTTTTGCTGGGAAGGCGAAGAGGTCACTGAATGGACACAGTGTTTCTGTGAGCCATGGGCAGCGGCTTCGGCTTTCAGAGCCAGAGGAACAGATTCCACAGCTGGTTGAGGATGGCTATCTCTGCCCGGCAGGCCCTCACAGAGTGTCACCATTTGGGCCCGTGACACGTCACAGGAAGACATGAATCCGGGGGCAGAGAATATCATGAATATATTTCATGTCACTACACGTGTTCCAGTGCATCTGGTATTTACACGAAAGCGTGTAGCTCACTAAGCCCTTTGAGACATAGTTCAAGTTGGTTTTTACAAGATGCTATATGTGAATTGGACAGGTTGGCCCTGTTTTACAGACAAGGAACATTGGCCACAGAGAGCTTATGTGAGTCTCAAGTTGTGGCGTCCACTGTGCCACAGCACCCCCAGCACGAGGTGGTGCGGAAGCAGCTTTCTCCTCCCTGGGGGAAGGGACAGGGAGAGAAGGGGATGCTATGCGCATGCCCAGATTGTGCCAGGCGCTCAAGAGCAGGGAATAAGGGAAGGGCTGGGAGTCAGAGGACCTGCACATGGGGTGTCGCTTGACTCGTCTAGACATCAATTTTCTTATCTGTAAAACAAATTGAAAATTTCCTACCCAATCACCAGGCTGTAATGAGACTGAAATAACAAAATATCTATGAAATCACTTTAGCAAATTGAAACACCATATCTCTACAAAATAATCTTACTATACTGCACTTTAATTTTACTGTCAACGACATTACGACAGTATATAAAATTTAGGATATACTAATATTTTGGGCCATGTTAATGAACTACATAAACACGATAATCATGAAAGCAGGAAAAAATACCAGATTTATCATGTCATGATTAATTTGATTGTCTTAATGAGGAAGTGTCTTAAATATATTATTAACGATAGTTTGAATGCTCATATTTCTTATTTTTAAATTGCATTAACTGCCATTCAATCACATTAGATGCAATAAAAAAGGCTACTGGCGTTTATCTTCTATGTAACATTATCGTTAAGGATTTATAAAAGTAAATGTGATTACTAAAGCACTCAAAAATGGACACTATCAATGCGGATTATATGCAAGGGAAGCATAAAACATACAAATATAAAAATCCTATATAATGTTAATCAGATAAACAGAAACAAAAAGCATTTTTGTGGTTTAAAATAATAAAAATTAAATAGAACTAGATATTTAATTATAAGCAGAGATATTCTTTGCACATATACTCATGTATCTGCATATTTAGAATGTTTAATTATGGCACGCCAAGAGATATTTGGTGAATATAAGTGTGTGTGTGTGTGTGGGTGTGTGTGTGTGTGTGAAATCATGAGGAGGAAATAAAAAAAAGACATTTTAATATCTCTTTTGCCTACGTTTTTGATCTTGAATTAATACACAATAATCATGAGAATAAATTAAACAATGTATAATACACGTTTTATGAGTGTTGATGAACTCTACACATTTCAATACTATTATATGAAAAATGGTCCAGTTTATCAGAGAGACCCCTGAACTCGGGGTCTAGAGCCTGTGGTGGAGCTGTGTCACTTCCTTCCTCAGTGTGAACTTACGGTGGCACAGTGCCCCAAGAGGCACTGCGATGGCACTCTCTCTCCCTAGACGCTGTGACTGCAGAGCAAGAGGTCCCAAAGTCTGACATATTTGTGGCTCTCCGTCTACGGGCCCTGGGAACCCCCGTGCCCTTCTCTATGCCCTCATAGCCTGGGCTAGTCCTTTAACTTTCTTCAGTTTCCATCTTTTAAACTGTAAAATAAGGAAACTATCTGTCCCACCTCTTTTACGAAGTCATCTTGAGAATCACACAAGTCAGCGTATGTAACTGTAAAGGACTACATGACAGTAAGCTACTGCAACACCGCCTGCAGAATTTCGTAGTTATTAAGGAGGGTTGTGGATCTTTGGAAGACAAGGAAACAATGGGGAGTAAGTTCTCACAGAGTGTTTCGCGAGATGTGGCCTGCAACAGTGAGAGAGTGACTGGTGTTCAGAAAAGAAGTAGGTGCTGCTCAGGTACATAGTGAGGTGACCCCTTTTCTTCTTGTCCCTTCTCCCTATCCTTTCCCTCCCTTTTTCCCCTCTTTTTATAAACTTTGGTACGTAGACTCTATTATTCCACCTGTACCTAATTCTTAATTAACATTATGATAATATGTTCACTAACAACATGATAATTCTTAACAACTATTATGACAATAAATAAAATATATTAATGAAATTTTTATAGATAACATTAATTTTGATAATATATTTTATTTAACACAATAATCCAAAATGTGATAATTTCAACTTGTAATCAATATAAAACTTACTACTGAGATACTTTACATTCTTTTTTTCATACAAAAATCTTCAAAATCTGGGGTGGTTTTGTGCTTACATTTTGATTTGGGTTAGCCATGTTTCAAGTACTCATGGAGCTATGTGGAAAAAGACATTATTTTAAACAGATGTCATATATTTTTATGTTATAAAACTATTTTCAATATTATCCCATGTATAAGAATTTACAAGTACAAATTTAATTTTTGTTGTTTTGTTTCATTATGCATAATGAAAATATTATGAATACAAAAGAGTATATATAAATTAGTCTTTTGCCCAGTTTTTTAAAGGTTGCTTCTTTTTTCATTTTCAAGAGTTCTCTCTATAGTCTGGGCACACAACCTTTGTCAATTATCTGTGTTCTCATCTATGTGGCTTGTCTTAGGGGAATAAAAGTTCTTGACTGTAATGTAGTTTGAATGTGACCATATTTTCTTTTGTGGTTAGTGCTTGCTGTTTGTTGTTTAAGGAATTGTTTTTTACCCTCAGGTCATAAAAATAGTGTCATATTCCTTTCTGAAAACTTTAAGGTTTGATTATCTTATTATGCTCTTAATCATCTGGAGTTGGCATGTGTGCACAGTGTGAGGTACAGATGAATTTTTGTTTCTATGTCACAACCACTTGTCTCAGTAATATTTTTTTGTATGGTACAGCTTTCCCCACTGAACTCTACAAATATCTCTGTCATGTACCAAGTTTGCAATAACGCATGGATCTGTTTCTAAGCTTTTTACTCTATTTGATTGTTCCCGTGTGAATGCCACACTAACTTTGTTATTATAGTTTTATTTTAAGGTTTGTGAGTAAAGTAAATGTCTTCCTTTACTCTTCTAGAGTGTCTTTATTCATGTCCCTTTGTTCTTCCAAAAAACATTTAGGATCAGCTTGACAAGTTTTATTTTTTAAATAAACCTGTTTATTTATTTATTTTGTTGTTGGGATTTTGATTGGAATTCCTTTGAACTAAAAGATCAATTTGAGGAGAGTTGACCTTTCTGTAATATTGAGCCTTCCTGCCCACCATATATATACATGTCTCCATTTTTTTAAAAAAGCCGTTTAATACCTTTTGTTAATATTTATAGATTTTCTAAGATTTTTATAAAAATTCTTTTGTTAAAATTATCCCAAGGTAACTTTTTTTTACTATTATAAATAGCTATCTTTTTTAAAAAAATATTTAAAAATATTTCTAAAAAACTATTACTGGTATGTAGAAATACAATTGAACTTAATCAATAATCTTGATAAGTTCTATTATTATGTTAATTTGTCTGAATTTTTTAATGAGTATTTTAATGACTGTGAATAGTAAGAGTTTTGTTTCCTCTCCCCCTCCCCCACTCTTCTTTGTTCCTCTGCTCCTTTTTCTGTCTGTCCTGGCTAGCACCTCCTGCAAAATGCTGAATAGAAACAGACACAGAAAAGGACTGTATCCATATAAGCATAAGTTTTGCCTTTAGTTTGCCCTTTAATGAAGT
>KE754913.1:8741-18916 GCA_000465285.1 Eidolon helvum | reverse complement strand
TGAAGGGCGCCGCAACAATGTGAACACTCTGATTGCAAACATGGCTTGTCTTTCACAAGGCCAGGCCAGCCCACCTCTTCTCTCCAGCTTCTAAGGCACTCACTTGCCGCCCAATCGTCACGCCCTTTCCCTGATTAGCTCCCCTCAGTGGGACACATTTTGTCACGTCGCGATTGCTGCTCATTCGGTTCTACTGCAGCTGATTCAGATTTCGCTCCCGGTGTTCACAAGCCTGCGTTGGCTGTTTCTGGACCTGCCTTCGTTGGAAATTCATTCTCTGGTTCGACTACTTTGAGCTTCTCAGCGATAGTGGAACGTTTATGAGAATTCACGTTCGATGAGAAATTTGGAACTAGAGCTCTGTGGAGTCATCAGGGATGGGAATGGGTGTGTTTAAAATCATACGTTTTGATTGCCTCTCTGCTTCCTTTCTTAGCGTCTGATCATCAATTTCTTCTATGAACTCCCCTATTGCAGTGCCGGACTAACATGATGAAAATATCAACTATGCAATTAAGCCATGATTTCAAAATTTTGAAGCATACGTAATTTAACCAGAGTGGTAGTTAAAATGTTGATTTCTATGCCTCAGTATGATTTTATAAAATAACTTAAGGTAGCCATGATGTAGAGTGTTAAAATACACAGTTTTAGAACCACTGAAATAAAGAACAAGCTAATTTTAAATTGACCCAGCAAGAGGGGGAATGATTATGTGAATAACTGTATGTATCAAAGCAGTATTGTAGAGTCATAAATCATGTAATTATAAAAGACATAGCAACATGTAAATACACTTGTAGAAACAGAAAACCTAATGTAATATGTTTACCCTCCGTATCACCGGGCAGTGGTTTAGTTGTCATTGTATATTTGTTGCAGATTTTCACTCCTTGGCCAATCAGACTATGTAAGAGTCAGTCTCATGGTCTTCTGGGAACGTTGGACAGCTCTCAGCGCTGACCTGTGCAAAGACAAAAGGCCATATATTGGCACTGGGGTCCCCGACACCCAGGCTGTGGACCGATACCGGTCCGTGGCCTGTTAGGAACCGGGCCACACAACAGGAGGTGAGCAGTGGACGAATGAGCAAAGCTCCATTTATACTGACAGCCACTCCCCAGCGCCAGCATCACCGCCTCAGCTCCGCCTCAGATCATCAGGCGTTAGATTCTCAGAGGAGCACCAGTCCCTGGTGCCACAAAGGCTGGGGACCGCCGCTTAGAAGAGGTGTCTGGAGGTGGGAGCAAGTGAGTAATCTTCACATTAAAAAGAGATGAAAGAATTACACACAGTTTTTATCTTTTCCCTTCACTTAGCGACAGTGAGAGAATGAAAATGATGTGCGGAGTGAAGTTTGTATTTGAATAAATTCCTGAAATTCTGATCGTAGAAAACACAGAGGGAGAAGGGGAGCTGGTGTGGAGAGTAGGAGGACCCCTTTTTCTTAGATGGCTGTTGAGGGGTATTAGGGCAAAGAGTTAAAGGTGGCATCCTGACAGGCTTGTGAATCAACGAAACAATACATGTTGGGTATAAGCAAGACGTGGGGGCAAAACAGGACTGGTGAGATAAATATGAATATTAAATGACGGAGCCCTATCACCTTCTCCTCCATTGCATAGAAGGCTAATTTAGTGCCTCGGCGTGGGAGGTTGGGTGGGGGGCGGGTGGATGCAGAGGTTTCTTCTCTAAAGGAAGTAAAAGTAACAGCACCAGAAGTAAAACCATCTGCGTTAAAAGAACATCATCGGCACATCAAGTGACAAACCACAATCTGGGGATATATATTTGCAACACATGCAAGTGGCTGAAGATTTGTATCCAAAATATGTAAAGAATTACTACGCGGAAAATCAATATAAAGAGCAAGCCGCCCCGATCTAAAAGGCGTGAGTGAGAGGAAACAGATGGGTTTGTGGATAGCAATGAGGCTGATTCATGCTAATGAAAATGTAAATTAAAATAAGAATGTACTGTCGTATCACTGTGAAAAATGGAGGAAAGCCACACGAGGACCTTGCAGAACCGGTTATCGCTAGGAAGGAAGTAGAAACGGTATGGAAAA
This sequence comes from Eidolon helvum, assembly GCA_000465285.1. Taxonomy (NCBI): domain Eukaryota; kingdom Metazoa; phylum Chordata; class Mammalia; order Chiroptera; family Pteropodidae; genus Eidolon; species Eidolon helvum. The sequence goes on along the minus strand of KE754913.1, from coordinate 16,848 downwards.
GAGGTCAGAAGGGTGCCAGGCATATCCTTGGCGTGCATTGTCTTTTGCAGACCTGTGAAGGCAAGCAGAAAGGAAATAAGGAAGGGAGAGACAGAAGGAGGAAGGGGGAGAGTAGGGAAATGAGAAAGAACTTCTCAGGTAATCATAAAGATGCTCTTAAATTACGGCGCTTCGCACTTTGCCTCCCGCCTCTTTTTACACAAACACGACTTTGCAGAATAAAATCATGTTTATTCAGGTTACTTCCAAATAGACCATGTCCGTAGGTGTGTTTACTGCATTCTCTGTGATTGGAACCCCACTGTAGAGGATAATTTTCTCTAAACGTAGAGACGGCCGTAGAAATGACTGTCTTTGCGCCCAGTTGCCTATTTCCATAAAAGCTAACATTACCTATATACCGACAGAAATAAAGTCCGTAGCGTTTCGTGGTAGTCCTGGAATGCAGCGTCACAAATCTCACCTTGCAGAAATGTTCGAAACGAGCTAGGAAATATTCCTTCTCAAAACTCGCCACAGTTCTCGGCAGCAGGGCGTTGGGACAAAATAGTCCATCTTCTTGCTCCATGACGATTTGCAAGGAAAAGCTCTGAGTGATATGAGTTACGTTTATCCATGAGATGCGTGGAGCGACGTCGGCCACACCTGGCTTCCTCCTGATGTCTGGCTCACGGTCTGCAGTGCCCACTGTGGTCGTCTGGAGGCCTGGGGAGGGGTGTGGACTTAACAGGCACGATGACCACCAGAAACAGGGGAAAATGCAGGCAGGAGGCAGGAAAAATGGTCTCTGTGAACTGCTTAGAGATGATCCAGCTTCATTAGATAGAAACTCGCTTGAAGAGACAAAAACCCAAAGATTATGCCCTAAGTTAAAGAGATTCAGTTATTAAACATCCAAGTAACTTCTGCCACCTCTTTTATAGGCATTGTTTTTCATTATTACCCAGGGAACAAAAACCAATTTTCCTTTAAAAAATAAAATAATAAAATAAAAAACAGGATTGTTTTAAGATGTGTTTAATCTGTCTTGGAAGGAAGAGGAGATGAAAGGAATTTGCTTATCCCAACTTACAATTACTTTGGGTTTTATTAGGCTGCCCAGAGGCATTCTGCATTTACAGTCAGCTATGTTGTATAATAAATCTATTTTTCTAGAGCTCTGGCCACATTTCGGTGGCTGCTTGTGTTTATTCATGAGTCCCACTGGGGGAGGCATTAGTGAGATCTGACTGCGCGTCCTCAGATGCGCGTTTGCTCTCCTCTGAGCTCGGGCATAAGCAGGAGTGGCCGCAGAGTAGCTACATTTCAGCCTGCATCGTGCAGGTGTGTCGCTGATGACCGGGCGGAGTGCTGACTCATGAAAATATTCAATGGCCGTGACGGGAAGAAGAAAAATGGGAAGATTCCACTGGATCCAACCATCCTTGATAAGTCTGCTTCCGAAGCCTTACTTTACTGCTTAGGTGAAGAACTATATCAATTAGGAGTCTATAATAATAACATATATGTATGTGTGCATGTATATATAAAATATATATTCTAACTATAATTTTAAATGTACATACATACACAAATATTCATATAGATGAGAGAGATTTATTTTAAGGAATTGGTTCATGCAATAGCGTAGGCTGGCATGCTGGAAACTGAGGCAGGATTTCACCATTACAATTGCAAGGTGGAACTCTGCTTCTGCAGGAAATCTCGGCTTTTGTGCAGTTATTACCTTCAACTGATTGGATGAGGCCCACCCATGTCGTTAACCTGAAGTCAATTGATGGTCAAGATAAACACATCTACAGAGTGCCTTCTTAGCAACATTTAAACTGATGTGGGACCAAACCGTCAGGCACCCTAGTCTACCCGAGTTGGCACAAAATTGAACCATCACAAGAATGCGTGCCATGTTAAAAGGTGGTTTGTGACAAGGACCAGAACTTTTCTCCTTGGACAGGGCGTGGCGCGACCTCTCTTTCGGTGGTGGGCAGTTGGGAGGTCCAGTCCCACAGCCTCCTCGCAGGCCCGAGCACAAGTGATCTTGGACGTCCAGAGAAACAACACTCATCAAATGCAGGAGTGATCGCACAATGGAGGGTCTCGTAGGACAGGTAGGCCGTGTCCCTGATGTTTTAAATAAGTGACTTTGAATGCTTCAAAAAGAGGAAATTAGCTATTTGTTTCGGTTTTACTTAGAGAATGGGAGTGTGGTCAGTACCAGCTTTCGCTGGACGTCTCAGTGAATGGCCGGCACTGGAGTGGATGCAAGCAGGGCCCATGGGGGAGAAGGAAGGACTAAGATTATCTTTCAAGAGGCTGAACTCTGGGAGGTCTTAGTAGCCTGGATAAGTGGCCGTTGTTACTGTCCCCTGATGGGTCATCATGTGGCAAAGGATGAAGACCCCTCGGCCAACTGGTGGAAAAGCCCTTTCGTGTCAGGCTGTTCGGAGTCCTCAGTTCAAGGCCTTCCTACTCTCTGTCTAGGTTGCTCTCAAAAGCCTGGTTTTTTTATTGACTTTTTCGTCAAGTGTGGTCAGTACCAGCTTTCGCTGGACGTCTCAGTGAATGGCCGGCACTGGAGTGGATGCAAGCAGGCCCCATGGGAGAGAAGGACGATTTAAGATTATCTTTCAAGAGGCTGAACTCTGGGAGGTCTTAGTGGCCTGGATAAGTGGCTGTTGTTACTGTCCCCTGATGGGTCATCATGTGGCAAAGGATGAAGACGCCTCGGCCAACTGGTGGAAAAGCCCTTTCGTGTCAGGCTGTCGGGAGTCTTCAGCTCAAGGTCTTCCTACTCTCTGTCTAGGTTGCTCTCAAAAGCCTGGTTTTTTTGTTGACTTTTTCGTCACCTGAATAACTGTCAGGAGAGGTCCCTCACATGATCCAGTGTCATCTAACCAGGAAGCAGGACCCCGCTTGGCTGTTTCTCGATGTGAATGTTTATCGCGTGGATTTCAGTAATAAACCAAAGCCAGGCACTTCTGTGTTCAGCCAGCCAGCAATTTTTAAGTCCCCAGAGGGTGCAGAATCCCTAATGCACACTGAGGGAGGAGTCTAAGGGAGTTCGGGAGGCTTCTGGGCTGGTTACTAACCTCGTGCCTCTCAGTCCCACACCCACCGTCTCCATTCTCCATCACGATGCTGGAGATGGAGGCAGCAAATACCCTTCTCCCGTATCAGCTGGCTCCCTGCGTGGTGCTACCGATGGGGACACCAGAGGAAGTTGGAAGGCGGACCAGGAGAGGAAGGACTCACCCTTTCCTGTTGGCTTGCCGTTGCTCTCTCCATCCCCCCGGCCATGGTGCTTCGTCTGCTTGGTTCCAGTTTCCTTGTTTTCATGAGTGATGTTTGTGGGACCAGTTTCCACCTCCTCTGTGGGGTCCCCAGATCACACCAGTGAGCTCTTCCTGAGCCCACAGCCCAGAAGAGGTATGCTGGGTTAGGTAGGACCATGTTTATAATTTGTCCTGTTACTTTTGTACATGACTACATGACCACCTAGATTTTAAAATAATTTCCTGTCCTATAGTTCTTTTTGTACCTGTCTGGGGACAGTGAATAGGACATCTTTGTTTTTCAGCTATCTAGCATACCTCAGAATGCTTGATCAGCATTTGTTGACAACACCAAATAATCTGTTGTTTTAGAAACTTTGTTTTTTGTTGTTGTTGCTTGTTTTTTTTTTTTTTAAGTTAACTTTCGGAAACTAAAAGATGTATGCAAAGGTCAGGTAGATATATACCCCACCTCCACCCCATCCCCTACTGCTCCATTTCTGTCTTTAGTTAGGAAACATCAGCCTTTAATGCCAGTTCTAATGGAAGGTTCATTAGCTAATAACCAGAGTTTACATCTGTCACATCGGTGTTCTGTAGTTAAACCTTTGATGGACTTCCTGCATGACTTTCAAAAGAAAGATGGATAAAGGTGGCTTTAGACATGTCACATGGACTCTCAATCTTTCTGTCTGGTTTGGAAACCTTTCAGGAAAATAAGGCAGTTACTTGAACTGTTCAGTTATTTTGTTCGATGAAAATGGTCCAGTTTACATTTTTAGGTAGACACACACACGACATTCTACCTGTGACTTAGAATCTTTCGATTGAAAACAAAAACAAAACAAAAGGGGGGGGGACAAAACAAAAAACAAACAAAAACGAAAAACAAACAAACAAACAAAAAAAACAGTGCAAACTCCATGATGCTGACAAACTTTTAAAATTTTAAGAAATTAAATTGGGTTGAAAAATAGAACATAAGATGTGCCACATTGATCATTTTTAAATCTACAGTTCCGTAGTGGTGTTGACCGAGTCATGTGATTACATAACTAATCTCTAGAACGTTTTCCGTTTTGCAAAACTGGAATTCTATATCCACTGAAACACAACTCCTCACTCCCTCCTCCTCCCAGCCCCTGGCGACGACCATTCTACTTTCTGTCTCGATGAATTCGACTCCTCTAGAGACCTCATATCAGTGGAATCATATGGTATTTTTTGTGACTTATTTCGCTTAGCCTAATACCCTCAGGGTTCATCCATGTTTTAGCATCTGTCAGGATTTTCTTCCATTTTAAGGCTGGTCCTGTCCGCTGGAGTGCGGATACCACATTTTGTTTATCCATTCATCTGTCAAAGACGCTTGGGTTGCTTCTACCTCTTGAGTATTGTGGATACCGCTGCTATGGACGTGTGTGTACAAATATCTCTTTGAGACCTTGGTTTTGATTCTTTCGGGTGTATACCCAGACGTGGAATTGCTGGCTCATGTGGGGATGCTGCTTTTAACTTTTTGTGGCAGACACAAGGTATTTTTCACAGTGGCTGCATCATTTGACATTTCCACCAATGGTTCTAATTTCTCCACCTCCTTGTCAACTCTTGATATCTCCTGTCTTTTTCTTTTTTTTTAATAATAGCCACTCTGGTGGGTGTCCAGTGATATCTCATTGTGATTTTTTAATTAAATTTATCGGATGACAGTGGTTAATAAAATTACATAGGTTTCCAGTGTACCATTCAATAACACATCATCTGTATCCTGCATTGTGTGTTCACCACCCAAAGTTAAATTTCCTACCATTATCGCATATTTGACCCCTTTACCTTTATCTACCTCTCGTCTCTCCCCTTCCCTCTGGTGACCACGAATCCACTGTCCATCTCTGTTTGTCCTGTTTTGTCCTGTTCGTTTGTCCTGTTCGTTTGTTGCTTTCAGTTTTATATTCTACATGTGAATGAAACCATAGGGTTCTCAACTTTCCCTGACTTATTTCACTTAGCGTGATTATCTCAAGGTCGGGGGGGGGTGTCACAAATGGCAGTATTTCGTATTTTCTTGGGGCTGAGTGATACTCCATTGTGTACATCGTATCTTCTTTATCCAGTCATCTAGCGAAGGGCACTTCAGTTGTTCCCATGTCTTCGCCACCGAGAATAACGGTGCAGCAAACATCAGTGTGCATATTCCCCTAATGATTAGTGATGTTGAGCAACTTCACGTGCATGTTGGTTTGTACATCACTTTTGCAAAAATACATATGCAATTCCTTTGCTCATTTTTAATTGAGTTTCGTTTACTTTTGAGTTGTAGGAGTTGTTGATATAGTCTGGATATTAACCTCTTATCAGATACATGATTTGCAAATGTTTTCTTCTCTTCCATAGGTTGCCTTTTCGGCCTACTGGTTGTGTCCTTTGACGCACAGAGTTGTAAATTGCGACGCAGTCGAATTTATCTAGTTTTGCTTTTGTTGCCTACGAAAAACTATTTTTAAGTAATTGGAAAATACAGCCATCAGGCCAAGTCGAGTAATGACAAGAGGCTGCATCACCATCTTGGCTGCTGATGGGTTCTAGTCTGACTCCTGATGGGTGGAGGTGATGACTGCGGACGGTGCAGCGTTCTCAAAGTAGGTGCCGAAGACACCCAGTACGTTCACGTCTCTTATTCTCTCATCTCAGGCAAATGCTACATTGCTGTGGTCGGTGCAGCTCAGGCAAAGTTGCATTGCCAACTTTGATTTAACACCCGGTGTAGGAAGCAAAACGTAAGACCTGTGTGCTCTACACTTTTGTTTTGTGATCCACAGTGTAAAATAAAACGGATTCTACCGTGAGTAAAATTCTTACAAGAAGCAAGAAAACCCAATCAGCCATGCCTCACACTGAACCAAAGGTGCAGAGATGATTAAGGTAACGATTTTTCAACTGAGCATCACTCCATCATGCCGCATAACCGTGCCAGAAGATCCATTTGGAAGTGGACCAGATGAAATATGCAATAAAGCCAGAAATTATAATTCAAAAGATCTAAATGAAAATGCTCAAGTGTCGTTTAGGCAATTGACTCTGGACGTGTCGCTGGAATACAAATGGCTGTTTTTGCCACTCAGCCTTAAGCCTGGGTTTATCTCTAATATGTCTGGTGTCGCCGCTGAAACAGTCTCATTGTACATAAACTCGAGCTCGGTCCTCTGGGCATGCTTACGAAAGGATGCTGGCCGCTGTGTTTACACTCCTCTTCTCTGAGTAACAGGAATAATGAGCTATCAGTCTGGTGAGATGCTGGACACCGCTTCAATTTCCACAGCCGTCCATCATCTCTCCATCCTCAAGAGGCCTGTGAGCTGCGGGTAGTCGTGGCGACAGCCCGTGGACCTGGCAGGGCCACCTTGGCTCCTGATGGCCATGCTGCACTTTCTGAGTCTGATGCTTCTTTGGTTGCTTGCGTTTTATCTGTCCCCATGCAGTCACGGCACGTGCATGGTGAGTGACTGATCTGTAAGGAACATGAGATCATGTGATGAGTGTCCTCTAACTGGGGTTACTGTATTGTCGATCACGCTTTCTATTCGGAGTCTATATAAATTTTTTTATAAGTCTCGTTTTTAGCGATTAGATAAAATTTATTTCCATTCTCTTCCTTCCTGATTAATTTCTCAGTCCTTCAGAGTTATTTTTATGCATGAAGAGGCCGTTAGCTCATTCTTTCATAGAATAAGAGCATGAACTTCATATGTACAGTCTTTGCGTGTTGTTTGCTCAGGGCCCTGCCCCCTTCTTCCGGCAATTATTTCGTGTCCACACCTATTCTGTCTTTTGCAATCCTACCTACATTGTCAGCACAATCATATCCCAGTAACGCTTCATTTACTAAAATAGGTCCCTGAGCCATTGTATACGGAGCCATCCTCTGAAACGATCAACAATCAGTGCATTGCTGATTTCTATCTAATCGTAAGAGATTTTTAAAGCAATTATAATCCAGGTTTTATGACCTATCTCTGAGGCCCGGAAGATCCAAAGAGCACTCCTAAGAGGTGCATAGATGTCTTACCTCTCTATTGAAGTTTTATGTTTTCTGAGGGTACAGACAACCTTTCGATGTTCTTTGTACCCCTTCCAGTGACAAACAGTTCCTTTGAGACCATTAGGGTGCCAGAAGGGGTAGCATCCTGCAAAGAGTCCCCTTCAGGACTAAGACACATGTGCCCCCAGCCTCCGAGTCGACTCCCTCTTCTGGAATTGCCCTCAGGTGGAAAGAGCTGTCAGGCCAAAGGTGTGCTCCCCCTTCACAGGCAGCCCGCACTTCAGCACTGGTTCTGGAGGGGATGCAGGGCGGATGCTCCACTGTTTCAAGGGTGGACCACCCTGAGAGCCCATTCTCAGCGCGGAGACCTCCATCGGATCAGCTGAGGACTCTGAAGAAGGCGTTTAGCATTAACAGCTTCCTCCACCTGCTCCCACATCCTTCATTTCAAGAGCCTTTCTTAATCAAGGGAGATTGGAGTATGGATGTCACTGGGATAGGTCGTCAAGGGGAGGGGCCAGGAAGCCACATAGGAAGAAGGGGCCGTGAATTGATATAGGAAGGGAAGAGCCAAGTAGTGACATAAAAGAAGGAGAGAGGATAAGAAGTGACATAGAAAGAGGAGGCAAGGGCAGGATGTGACATGAGAAGGGGTGTCACAGAAGGAAGTATCACAGAAGGAAGGAGAGGGGACAGGAAGTGACGTAGAAGGAGGGGCAGGAAGGGACAGGAAGGGGATCACAAAGTGACATTGAAGGAGAGGCAAGGTCATGGAGGAAGAGCTGAGTGAGGGAAA
>AWHC01027582.1:0-13950 GCA_000465285.1 Eidolon helvum | reverse complement strand
ATTCTGTGATGTCAGATTCACCTCGTGTGGAAACATCACGTTTTCAGAGTTTGTGCTGGAGAGACTGATGCTGAAGTAAAGGGACAGTCCTCATGGACTGCGTCCAAATTGCCGTCCAGGGAACCCCTTAGCTTGCTGGTCACGAGTCCTCAAATGTCCCCTCATCCCCACATCTACAGTATGAACGAGAAGGGGCTATAGGTCATTCCTTCCTAAAGAACAAGAAGCCAAGACTCGTGGGGATGAGGGGCACTGACGTCGCAGGTCACCCATCCTCTGCTCAATAAATGCAATTTCCACCCTGGACAATGAGTTTCCTTCAGGTGCCTCAAAGACTGAGATGGTAAGTAATGAAATCCTATATGTAAAATACTGTGAGCACTTAGGGAAAATAATTACGAAATGCAAGACAACTGGCATACAGCAATGCTTGATCTCTGTAGAATAAAGCTCTTTGCACTGAAATGACATAAAAATTCAATCATTTTCCTTTTTTTCCAACCCTCCTCCCCTGTCCCCCCGTTGAGGCTGCCGCTCTGGGGTCAGGACCCCTGGACCCTCGTGCCACCGCTCACCTGACCTGTGGCCTTTGGCAAGCCACTTTTCCTCTCTGGGACCCAGTTTTCTCTTTGGTCCTGTAGAAGGACTAGGTTGGTGTCCCACAGGTCCCACCCTACTTGAACATTCTAGCAACTTTGAAAAGTCGTGGCTCATCCTTTCTTTAAAATGTTTGAGATTTTAAGTTCATGTCAAACTGCTGTTTAATCAGACTCCTTTTTAATTCTTCCATCAGTTGGCGATGTGATGCCAGTAGAAAAACGATTCTACCCAGGAGTAAAACCACAATGATTCATGACTTGTTAAACCTAAATTTAACAAGGGAGGGGAGGCGATACAGAAAAATAGAGAAATTTACTGATTCTTAGAATGAGCTTCAACTCAAAACTGCTTTATTTTCAGTAACATCATTCATCGTGATAAGCTTCTGTATTTTTCATGAGAGTATAAGACATAACTCCTCAGATATTCAGATGATCATAGCATCCTGGAGTCTCATCCTGTCAATAGAAAGGGAATAAACTCTACCATTAGAGAGGCCAAGAGTAGGTCTCAAGAGAAGGCTACAGAGGGGAACACTGTTCTGAGAGCAGTTGCAGGGGTTGATACATTAAGTGCCTGGTATCAGGAAGGTGGATGCTGTGGGTACCTCCCAGCCCTTCCCCACAAGCTCAGTCTGACTCACAGACCACTGGAGTGAAACAGGAAGCAGAGCAGGCAGGCCCCAGGCACCACAGACTTAGACTGGAGAGAGGGCAGCCGGGATTTTCAGAGCTGGCTTAGAGGAAATTTACCAAGTGGAACCTGGAAACTCCAAAGAGTTCATGTGCTTTCCCAGAGAAGAGCCTCAAGGCACTTAGGCCAAAAATAAATGAGAGAGAGAGAGAGAGAGAGTAGCAGGTTCTGGTAATTTATAAAAACAATACTATGGCTCTCCTCAATTCAAATCCTCCACCCCCTCCCATGTTCTTCAGTGTCTGAGCAGGTGTGGCAGAGGGTGGGGGAAGCCACCCAGAAGCTAATCGCATGCACCAAGCAACTCATTTGAGTACCTAAAAGGAAGGGAAAGTTAGGCCAACAAGTGTGGCCATCTCTAAAACACAAAACAAAACAAAACAAAAAAAACAAAAAAACAACATTGCTTTCTATCATCAAAGGGGTAGGGCTGTTATATTTACAGTCTACTCTGATCCTTGTGACCAGAATTTGTCTCCATGGAATATAGCCAGAGAATTACCAGAGAAAATGGAAGAAGTTGTTTTCACCTACAATATTAAAAATTGGCCTAAGCGCCTTAGGTGCCCACCGCTGCCACCACCGCCCACTGAGCCTGCCTCGTGACTCTTGCACAGATGTGGCCTCAGTTTTCAAGAACCTCAGAGGATACAGAATCACTCTGGCCCTCTGAGAGCTTTTTAGCACTTTGGGACAACATGCAAGAATGGCATTGGTTGTCTGAGGAAGTGGCAATGATGGGCAGGAGGCAACTTATGTTGATGGCAAAATGAGGTCATTTCACACAGTTCTGCAGATTGGGGAGGGCTGTCTTTGAATGTGATTTAGGGCTACCAGGGCAGGAGAGGAAGACCAGGGCACGTCACTGCGTAACGGTGGACAGGCCATGGGCATCTGGGCAGGCGCAGAAATAAATGGAGTGGGCTACGTTCGAAAACAAGCAGACATACAGATAAAATGACACTGTGAGTGAGAGCCAACGGTCAAAAGAGAAACAAACATTTCAGATTTTTGAACTACTAGAGACAGATTGTAACAATTCTGACTACTATATTCAAAGAAATAACAAGTTTGAAAATTTTAGCAAACAATTAGAAACTATAAAAAGGATCACAGTTGATATTAAAAAAAAAAACCTCAAAAGAAACTAACTTCCAGATCTGAAAAACACATTAGCTCAAATTAAGGACCCAGTAGATGGTTTTAACCACACTTTAAACACAGCTGAAGAGAAAATTTGTGAACCAAAACTGAAGTAGAAGGAACTATCAAGATTAAAAAGAAGAGAGGGAAAATGAATATACAATGGGTAAACCTAATACACATTTAATTGAAGTATCAGAAGGTGTTAGAAAGACAGTAAGTCACAGAAAAGAAAAATTTGAGTATAAATGATGGATAATTATCTAAAACTGATGAGGGACACTCATCCATGGAATTAAGGCAACCAATGAACCCCAAACAGGACAATAAAAAAGAAATCTTTACTTTTAGAAAGAGGAGAAAAGGAGAGAGAGAGAGAGGGAGAGAGAGAGAGACAGATAGACAGACAGACAGATTTAGAAATGAGAGGGAGGGGGGTGGAGAGTGAGGGAAGAAGGGAGATTGAGAAAAATCATCCTGAGAATAAAGAGATTTCCTTTAGAGAAGCCACAGATACCGTCAGCCAATTTCTCAAAAGCCAGAATGGAGACTGTATAATGAAGACTATATAATGATGTCTTCAATTTGCCAAAAGAAAAAACCTAGATGCTCTACCAATGAAAAATATCCTTCAAAAATGAAGGTGAAATGCAGACATTTGGGAAAAAAAATTCAACCAGCAGATCAGCATCTAAAAGGAAAAGGAAAATAATCCCAGATGGAAGGCAAGAAGGGCAAGAAAAAACGAGAATTAAAGAAAGATAAATATCTTGATGTAAAAAGTGGCTGAATTTTGGGAGATGGATTTTGAAGAGCCTTGAGCCAGCCTCAAAGAGACAGGCAAGCAGCTATCCTCCAGGGCAGCTGAGGCTGGGCCAGTGAGGCCCACGTGGCGACTGGTCACGAGAGGCATTCTTTATCCAGTAGGACAGAGAAAGCAAACTGGTTTTCTAAATATGAGCCAGAAATGAAAGGTCACAAGGTCATTTACAATTAGAAGCATTGGTTTGCAACAAATCTGATTCTCTCGTGATGCTATCCAGGGTCCCCAAAGTGAGAAAGCTCAGGGATTGTTCATTCAACATTGGTTAGTAATCACCTGGTCTCCCTAGTAATCAATGAATAAAACTACACCCAGAATGGAGGGAAAATAATCTGTAAGGTAATGCAGGTGGGAGAGGACGCTGGCTTGGAGCAGGGTGCTGGCGGTTCACGTGGAGGTGAGTGGAGACTCATATTCTGCAGGGGAAAAAAATCAGCTACAAACGGATTGAATAGGAAGTCTGGGGCAGGGAGATCAAGGATCACTCAGAAAGATCAAACCTGAAAGATTTGGAGTGCCTTTTACTGAGATAAGAAAGACACAGAAAAGAGCTCTTTAAAATTTCTTGGACAGGAGTGAGCAGCATGTAGATTCAAGATTTCCATTTTAGACTTTTAAATTGGTTACGCCTGGGAAGTCTCCAAGTGGAGACACTGCATCTGTAATTGGAGCCCAGAGATGGGGTTTAGGCTACAGACACTTTGAACAACGTGGGGGTTAGGGGCGCTGACCCCTGCACAGTCAAAAATCCTCATTTAACTTTTAACGCCTCCAAAACTTAACTACGAACAGCCTGCTGTTAACCAGAAGCCTTGCCGATAACATACACAGTCGATTCACACGTATTTTGTATGTTATATGTACTGTATACTGTATTCTTAATACAAAGTAAGGTAGAGAAAATGAGATGTTATTAAGAAAATTATAAGGGAAAGTACGTTTACCGTGTTTATTGGAAAGAGCCTGCATGTAAGCGGACCCGCGCTGATCAAAGCCATGTTGTTCAAGAGTCAGCTGTGTTAGCATATTACATATTGTATTTAAAGACACTGGTATGGATGAGAGTATCTACAAAAAGAGTGTGTAATTTTAAAATATGGGTAATTATAAAAAAAAGAAAAGAAAAGTAATAATCTATCAACAGAGATCATTTATAATAAGATGTTTAGGCTTTCTAGAATTTTAATTTATATATATATATCAGATGGCATCATAATAGTAATGAAATGAGAAATAATGGTCTTACCCACAGTTTCCTTGTACTCTTGGCCGTACCTTCTTTCCTCCAGACTTGAGAGGTAGCAGTTGAAGCATTCGATGCCCATTGTCTCGGCAAAAGAAAGTGATAACAGAATATCTCCTAGTTTTTGAGATTCCAAGGCACGTGGAAAGGACTGAAATCATCCCTAGAGAATAGAGTTAGAACACCCAGTTAAACAGTCTCCCAGTCTAAGAAAAGTTCCCCTGGGACGGGAGGAGAAAGAGGACCAAAGGGAAGTGGTGGGCCTTAGATGCTGGTAGGTGATAATGAGGAGGGCCCTACACCCCACCTCGTGCCAATCCCCTTGCTGAATCTTATAACAGGGGTATCCTGGGCCTCTTTGCCAAGGGTCCCTAGATCCCAGAGGGGGAAATGCTGCCAGGTGAAGGGGCCTTGGCCTCCACTGTGGGGCTGAAGCAGTAACAGGGTCCCGTGCGTCCGTGTGTGGACAGGAATCACAGAGTTGATGGACTGCACAGAGCTTCCGGTAGGGGACAGATTCTTGGCAAACTGTGTGGACCAATGACCAAGGTCATCAGCAAGAACTGGGCGGACCTCCACACATGTCTTGGCACTTTAAAACTCCCCGGAAAGTATATATAACCCCAGGGAAAACATAGAAACCCTAAAATGACATGGAAAGTGGGGACTCAAAATAAGAGTTATAATCAGCTAGAATAAAGAAAGTTATCCCTCCTGTGATATATAATTACATAAACGATCGGAAGTGGGCTTCACAGAGAGGTGGGAGATCCGGCAAAGAGCAGGTACTGGCCAAAGTGGAATAAATCTCACCCATCACTATTCATAGCATAGCATGTATCTCCCAAGGTGGTGGGGTTTGGGAAACGAGGAAGGGAGGGAGAGGAGGGGGCAGAGACAGAGGCTGACGCAGTGCCCACCCCAGTGCCTGGTACGCAGACGGTAAGCTTGGAGAGAATGCCAGCAGCCCACCTCGCTTACCACTGGCACAGCGCCTCGCTCAAGATGAAGCACCCAATAAACGTCGTGGTATGACTAAACCGTAGGAACGCAAAAAATGCTCGTCGAATAAACACATATTATATATTCAACATATACAGTTTATTAAAGCAATACAATATGATTGGGGAACAAAATAGAAGAAAAGAATTTTAATTCATCTGCATCCCGCTATTGCATAAAATGAAAGCACTGAATTTTTTTGGTGTTCCCGTCCTGTTCTTGTACTGAATAAAGGTGGAATCAGAACATCCAGCCATGTGTTTTCCTGAGAAAGGTGTCCTTCTCTTGCAATAAGTGTTTGCCATTGTAGCCGAGGGAAGGGTCTTCTTCTTTGAAAATATGTTTTTGCTTTTTTAGCCATTAGCCGCTTACAGACAGAGTCTCACGCTGATGTGAAGGGCTGCGTCTGGCTCTTTCCATTAGCACCCGTGCAGGGGGACCACAGACCCCCGTGCCAGTGGGCGGGGGGCCCCCAGCCCCCCGTGCCAGTGGTCCCGAGGGAAGAGGCAGCCTGTGAGGAACTTGCCTCCGCCTGAGCCACAGACGGACCCCGTTCCGCCGCCAGCACCACCCCTCCATCAGCAGCCCAGGCTCCTGCTCCCCATCTGAGCAGATGATCTTGGAGATGCCTTTCAGCTTAAATGTTTGATGACTGAGCTTCTTCGATCCAAGTAGCTGATTGTCACGAGGGAGTCATTCCGAATGCACGTGTCAGCACAGAAGCCGATGCGTGAAGAAGTCCTGGATTTCCCCCAGAACTGTAAGCCTAGCATTTGCTTACAGTCCCCACCCCCTGGACCTTCCAAAAGAGAGGAGAAACTCCAGGTGGGAGACCAGAGGGTGAGAGGTAAGGAGACCCCCGTGCATCCCTCGCCCTGTGCCCCAGCAGCAGCGCCTCTGCCAGGGGCTGGATCTCTGCCAGGGGCTGGATCTCGCCAGGGGCTGGATCTCTTTCATGGATTCAGTTTCCAGGGATGAGCCTGGGCTCCGGTAGCTCTACCTCCTCCCTTCATCCCTGCGGCCAACAGGTGGTCACGGCGTCTGTTGTTGTTCATCTCTGAGTTTTTTGTTCCCTGTTTGGCTTCTAAGTTTTCATGCCAATTCCTTGCATCATATTCCCCATTTTAAATACTTCGAGGGCTTTCTGTTTCCCCAACCAAACCCGGACTAGACACAAGGGCTATGCAGCTAGTGGAGAGCGCAGGCCGGACACAGACAGGTGAGTGGGTACTTGTGGAAGGCTCCACCTACAATGACCAACTCGTCCCAGTTTGCCAGGACAAGCCCAGTTTTAGAACTGAAAATCCCACAGCCCAGGAAACCACCGCCCCAGTCCTGGGCAACTGGAGTGGCTGGTCACCCTGTACCTCAACAAGAGGGCTCTGGAGAACGTGAAGAACTGTCCTCAGGTCACGAACAGAGCCGTGGACTCGGGCGGGCCACGTGTGCTGTGTGACACTGAGAAGCCGTTGGAGCTCTCCAGGCCGGGTTCCTGTGGAGAGCGGGGGACGATCTCTGATGTGACACCACATCCACCCCCTCCCCCCGAGTTGCTGAGAGTCAGAGGAGGGGCCTCAGAAAGCCAGGAGAGCCAGGCCCGCGGAGGCCACGTGGGTTCACAGCCTCACATTTCTCGCTTACAGGGACCAAAAGAGTGTGGGTCAGACTCAGGCGATTCAACAGATGAACACGTCAGGCTCCTGCCGTATGAATTCACAGACGCACGGAGCAGGAGCCCAGGGACGATTCCTCATCTTGTTACTGGCCTTTGGGAGCTCGTAGTGTTCCTTGGGAAAGCCCCTCTCTGGGCCATGCCCAAGTCCTGGCTTCTCCTATTAGGAGCCACCTCAGAGACCGTGGGCCTGTGAGACCCTCCCTCCTGGCTGCTCCCGTGGACTTCCCACCACACTTCCACCTCTGGGCCCTGGCCACTCTCCCCCCAGAGGCCAGAGAGGGGATGGCTGCATGCAGTGGCCCCAACCCCAGCCCTGAGGATACTGGGGTGTCTTGTCACTTCCCAGGAAAAGAAAACTTTATGGGGAAAAGGGATTAAGTACAGCATAATAGCCTGTTAAGCACGTGACCACACTGCCGCTTGAAAACAAGGGACTTTTGTGTGTCTTCTCTTCCTCCGTAACATCATGACTGCCTGACAAAGGTCCCACCCAAGGAAAAGGAAAAAGATATTTGCCGCTGTGCCCCCAAATGCATTAAAACTCTTGATAGGTTCTTGGAAACTGCAACCTGAAGTGAAACGACGTATAACAAAACCAATTTTACCAGAGGCTAATCGACATAAACGAGAGTTAACTTCCTACGGTGTCTTTCAGGTCATGGAAACATCACCAAACTTCTAAATAAAGACCCGAAACGCTTCTAATATTAAACATCGCAATGAATATGAGCTAGACATACATTTAAGAAAGTTGTATTAAAACCCATCTCAGGGTCTTGGGTGATGGGAGTCTTTCCCGGCTATGCAAGGCGGCACCCACCCTGGACAGAGCACCCTTCCATCACCAGGCCACGAGCACCCACGCTCAGTCACACTGGGGCAAAGGAGACACTCCGATTCACCTCACGTGCACATCTTTGGGACGTGGGAGGATACCAGAGTCCCTGGAAAAAACCCACACTGCCTGGGGAGAAGGTGTAGACTCCACACAGATAGTGGCCCGGGCTGGGAATCAATTTTTTTGCTCACCAACACTATAACGAAACAACATTGAACATAACGATGTTATTCAAGGACCTGCTATGCAGGAGAATAAGTGTGTATTGTTTTAAGCCACCAAGTCTTTAGTAATGGATTACAGCAGCAATAGGGAACTAGTAAAATGAGTCAACAGAGAGGGTTGCTTTGATTTGCCTCCAGCCACCCAGCAAATAAGTGGAGGTGGAAGTCACGCCCTGGCCTTTTGATTCTAAGCCTCACACGTTCCTTCTGTCATGCTATGCTGCTTTTGAGACTGCAGTAGCTCAGGATGTAATCATTGGGAAACAGACAAAATGAGTAAACGTGCGTGCGTGTGTGTGTGTGTGTGTGTGTGCTTAGCAGGAAGAAAGAGAAGTGTGAGAAAGAGAATGTGTCATCGAATTGTAACCATTTTTCAAACGACCCAATGAAAAATTGAGAAGAAGCAAATAAAACCTGACTAGGACCGGTAAGATCACAAGGATCTCAGCGAGCTCATTCGGGGGCCTCTGTTTTCTCAGATCACGCTGGGGACTTCACAGTGCAACATAAAGTGATGACCCTGTTGCTCCCATGTGCTCCCTTACACAAAGGTCCCATCCTGTGAGCCCCGCTAGTTAACAGGGTGTGAGTGGGAGGGCCACGACCCAGGGCTCCGAGCCCAGGGGTCTGGAGCTCAGTGTGTGCCTTGCCTGAAGGACACTCGAAGGTGAGCCCATCATCAGTGGGTGTCGGTCACCTTTGTGCCAGAACCCTTCCTTGAGACCTCGTTTGCCTGGAACATGTTGGACTTTCTCTTTCATTCCTAGTACCCCCCAAAACCCTAGAATGGTAGGGTAGGAAGGTACTTCACTTTACTTCACGAGGGAGCTGAGGCCCAGAGAGATTAAGAAATAGCTCAAATGTTACTCATTCCAAAATCCGATGAGTCATCATTACTCGAAGGGGTAAAGGACGCTTCTCTTACTTTTTTAAAGCTCTCAGTGCAAGAAATACGTCTCTGTTCCTGTATCATCTTCTGAGAAAGTAATTTACCACGAAAGTCTGTCAGTCACTGAACTATTTAAGGTTTATACCCTACTCCCTTTGATACAAAATTTTTGACCTCCCCTCGCTTTAATAATCTATGTTATATGAAACCGCATGTCTGGTTAGATGCATACTACTTAGACATGGTGCCACAGTATTATCTGAGAGCTCACAGCTCCACTTCTTGCCCTGGGTTGAAGAGAGAAAAATAAAAGCAAAAGACCCTCAGCCAGAAGACGACAGCATATCAGAGCTTAATATTATAAGGATTTCATTTCTGCTTTGGCACGTCCAACATGTTAGGCAAACAAAGCATGCAACAAACTCTGGGAAATATAAGTTGGAAGGCTCCCTCTAGTTGATTAAACTCTCTCATTCTTTTCCAAGCCTTCCCCCAAAACTCTAAAATCTCCTTATCAGCTCTTAGATGGACAACAGAAGGAAACGAGCATTTTCTGAGCCCTTAGTCCCACTCCCGCCTCACCTCCCTCTCTATGTCAGGGTTCCTGTTTCTTTAACTCGCTCTCCACCCCTGTTTTAAAAGCCACCAACACCTTCATTGTTGCCAGGAATTTTCTCTAGTTGGAACTTCACTCTGCTTGTTTTAATTAAAGGATTAGGAGTGGGGGGGGGGCCATCTGCAGGCCACCTTGGGGTCCCAGTGTGGAATCAAACCAGAAGATTTTTGATGGCCCTAGTAGACATTCTCCACAACAAGGGTCCCCAACCCCCGGGCAGCAGACTGGTACTGGTCCATGGCCTGTTAGGAATGGGGCTGCACACCAAAAGGTGAACGGTGGACGAAGGAACGAAGCTTCGTCTGTATCTGCAGCCGCTCCCCAGCGCCAGCATCACCACCTCAGCTCCAGTCAGATCATCGGGAGTTAGATTCTCATAGGAGCAGCAGTCCCTGGTGCCACAAAGGTTGGGGACCGCCGCTCCACGAGACAGAGCCCTTCCAATACCATGGCACTGCTCTGCTCATTGAGCCACAATGACAAGATGTACTGGTGAGATCCTTGCTCAGGGCTTGGACCTCTCACCTGGCAAGTCCTCACAGATGCCAGCCACATGCCGGACGAGAAGGCAGGCGTTTAAATAGTAGGGCAGAGGAAACTTGGAGCCATCCATAAACTCTGCTTCCCTGAACCAGGGGACTTCACCCGGGGAAACAAGCTTATTTCGTCAATGACATCTATTGGCAGAGAACTCCGAGGCCAGGGAAACAGTGCGAGTCCCTACAAGCCAGGAAATCCCCAGGTACTTCAGCACGCCCCACACTTCTCTCCCGAGCCAACAGTTCAGTGGCGTTAGACATTATCTTCTAGAACTACTTCTACATCCTTACCTTTCTGTTTCAAGTTATTCTCCTGAGAAACTCTCAACAAATTTTGGTGGACAAAAAGTGTATGATCTTAAATCCAGCTAAATGCAGAGATTCCCAGGTTTGCTTTGAGGAATCCACTGGTCCAATGGCAACTTGTTCAAAATTCAGCAGCTACTCTATTTGGTTCAATTCAACAAATAGTTACTGAGCGGTGCTGTGGCCAGGCTCTGTCAAACGGGAAGACTCATGGGTGTCTCTCACCTTATGGAGCTCTTAGTCTAGCTCGGGGGACAAATTTAAATAGGGAATCACAAGTGCGATGAGCTTTATGGCATGCACTATAAATAGCGAGAAAATGAGAGCTAACCTAGGAGGCCAGCTGCTGCTGCTGCTGTTTCTGCCATGCAGCAAAACGAAGCCAGAAAGAGAACCAAGTAAAATGCAGGAAATGTGCCTGAAAAAAAAATAATGATAGCCTGGTGGCCACACACAATGGTGACCGAGTTTTTTCCCAAGTTCCAATGAAGCATCCATTCATTTTTATTTTGTGAGATTGAAGCAGTAATAGCTGGGTGTACAAAGAATTTCCTGTAGATTAATATGAAGCTGGATGGAGTTGATAGACTTCAGGAGGCGATTTGGGCTATTAATCCAAGCCAGTCATTCATTAACCCTCAGGAAGTTTTCTGTGCCAAAGTCATTATTATTATTATAAACTAAACTCCAAACCCCAAATGGGTGTATGGCTCCTTTTCTCTCCAGGATGCTCAATGTGTGAGTCAGCCAGGGAGCCTGAATCATTTCCTAAATTCTGGTTTGTGAGGAGTTTGGCTCTGTAAATGCATCGCTCCCGCGGGAATCCGGCAAAGAGCCCTTTTGAAAAGTAACTCTCATTCTTACCTTTTTTTTTTTTTTATGAGGTCCTCTCAGTGGCTTGGGAGACTGCTGGTTGTCACCCAATTTCTGTTCTTCTATCCTTCTAGAGTATAGCACTTTAGCAGGCGGCATGGACATCTGGCTAAAGACTACATTCCTAGCCTACCTTGCAGTAGGTGTGGTCACGTGACAAGGTAACGTTAGCAGAAGTGATGGGGGTCACATCTTGATTTTGCCCTCAAAGGATTAGACATATAATTCTTTCCCCACCTCTAGTCCTTTACTCCTTTTCATTGCTGGAAGGAGATGACCAGAACTGGACAGTCCCCTTGGGCGCAGAGATGGCAAACACATGCTGAAGATACGGAGCTGAAATGACAGGCCTGAACCGACAGATGACCTCTGGACTGTTACGTGGGAAAGAGATCAACTTCTGACTTGGCAAGTCGTTGTGCCTTGGAATCTCTTTGTTACAGCAGCTAAGCCTGTACTTCTACAAATACAGTGACGGCCAAGCGAGCCCTGTGGGCCCAGCTCAGGCCCCTTCCCACAGCCTAAATCATAGTCTGATACACTGGGGTGGTAGCTTTTATCCTGAGGATGCATAATGTGAGGCACATACTAGGTAAAGAGTGATTTTTATACATTATCACATTCGATTCTCCCAGTAGCCCTATGTGCTTGGTATCACTTCTGTCTCATTTTAAAGATGAAGAAACTGAGGCATGAATATATCAAGAAACTTGCTCAAGATCCCACAGGCCAGTAGGTTGCGAGGTAAGGATTCAAACCCAGGCAGTGTAAATGCGCTTCTGCCCTATGCTGCCTCTAACCAGTAAGATGATGTGTTCACCTAAACATTTCCTTTGGGGTCCAGGTAAATAGGTACCTTGGGTTAAGTGAATGCAGAAAATGGTTGAACATTTATTTGCTCCCTGT
The DNA here is from genome assembly GCA_000465285.1 of Eidolon helvum. Classification (NCBI taxonomy): domain Eukaryota; kingdom Metazoa; phylum Chordata; class Mammalia; order Chiroptera; family Pteropodidae; genus Eidolon; species Eidolon helvum. Next base: position 1,580 of record AWHC01027582.1, on the reverse strand, counting down.
GTGTGTAACGCACAATGTGGTTTCTAAAGGGATGATAAATCAGTCACTCCCAAAATCTCTGGCCAGTGATTCAGTCATTTGGCAGCTCCACGTTGTTAACACTGGGAACTTAAAAACGGGGAACACGTGGCCCTGGGTCTCAAGGTACCTGCAGTCCAATGGAAAAGAAAAAGACTTGGGTGGACTATTTCTGTATAATGAATGTGGCACTTGATTTTAAAAGGGTATGTAGAATGTCCCGGTAGGCTGTCACATTTTGCTTTTCCAAGGCTCCTGGAGGGGTAAAGAATTACCCAGTTGGTCCTTGAAGGAAAAGGTAAATAAGAGAACATCTGCTGAATAAGGAACAGAGTCAACGATATTGTAATATGCACGGCGTCAGTTGGGTAGCAGACATATCGGAGAATCACTTTGTAAGACATTTACATAAATGTCTGACCACTGAGCTCTACGCCTGGAATGAGTACCATATTGAATGTCAACTCTAACTGAAAAATAAGAAACAATTTTTTAAAGGGCCTGATTTTAAGAACATCTGTTCACACCCTGTGCTATTTCATAATGCGTATTATCTAATTTTTATCCTAAAACTAAGAGGGATACAATTTTAATCTCCGCTTTGCAGGTGAGGAAAGTCAGGCCAACAGAAGCAAAGTCATGTTCCCAAGACCCTGTACTTTGCAGCAGACGCAGGATTCAAATGTAGGCTTGTCTGACTCCAGAGCCCGCCTTTTATCAACTGATCCCAAAATAAGAAATGAGCTGATCTTCAGAGTGGGTTTTTTTTTCTTCTCTCAGGTCTTTTGCCTGGAACACAAACCACCTAGAATCTGGCAATGGCTAAGAGAAAGAGCTTTATAAAATACTCTTTATAAAACTGTGCATTGTGTCAGTCTCAGAGAAAGAATGTCTCCTGTTAACAGCATGGAAAAAGAAGCCAAGATTATGCTGAAAGCTGTTTCCTTTCTCTGTTCCTTTGTGGAGCTGCTTCTCCTTGAGACAATGTGGGTTGGGGGGGGCTGGGTCACAGTGCTTTGCCTCTCGAGGAGATGGTGACATGGCCAGTCACGGTGCCCCATCCCTCCTGCCCACCTGGGGAGAAGCATGTGATCGAGCAGCACCATCCAGCTTGTCTACGATTTCACTTGTCCCTGCTGGGGGAAAGAGAAGCTCCCTCAGCCCCTCTGGGCATCAAGCCATGGAGGCCGGGGCCAAGGCCGGGTATTCTCCTGGCGAGAGAACTTAAGTCTTCAGCCCGGCAGGAACCGATGATGCCCAGGAGAGCCGAGCTATGATGACAAAGGAGAGGTGGAGAGATTTCGACCCCATCCCTCCCTCAGCCCACCCCATCTGCCTCTTCTAATGATAGAAGCAATAAACAAACAAACAAACAAATAAAACCTCCTTTATCCTAAATTGGGTTGGATTCAGTTTCCTCCACTCTCCAACTAATACAGTAGGGAAGATACGTCTGACTACAAAAAGCAACCTCACAGTATAATCTCAGTACTTATATTTCTTATACTTAGTTCTTATTTTGTGTGTTATAGTCGTATATTATATATTTATTATTACTTGTA
>KE754912.1:1107-17258 GCA_000465285.1 Eidolon helvum | reverse complement strand
AGGGGGTGGGCCCCCGTTTCCCTGTCCTCCCAACTTTTCCTTTTTTTTTTTTTTTTTTTTAGGAGGAGTAAGATAGTCTCTTATATTTGAGATTTTAAAATGTAAAAACGTAATATTTCTCCTCTGCCTCTTATTCATAATTTAAAACATAAGGATAATTTTACTATAACATTTTCTCCTTTTTCAAACATGCTTGGCCACAGAATAAAATAACACTTATGCAGCACACCCACCTTACACCCAAAATAAGGCCAGCTTCGCGCCTACTCATTTTCTGTTCAAATCCTCCTTTATAGTAGGATGAAAGGCTCTGTGCGGGGAAAGAAAGAACGAAAAATAATTAGTTGCCTGTATGAGGTGGCATGACCTCAATCCCATCCCATATCTGCAGTAAGAGCAATGAACGCACTTTACTAGAAGTCAACTTAAAATTGTGGAGGGGGAAAAGCACTAAATGATGATCCTTTACAAGATACCACTACCAAGATGAACACTTAAAAAACGCTAACGATTTTTTTCACCTTCAAATACGATCATTTTTCTATACTGTGATAACACTGAAAGAATAAGAGATCGGTAAAAGCGAAAGGCTTGAACTTTTTCTAGGTCCTGCAGTAATTTTCTCATTGGATAACCTTGACCAAGTCATTTAATGCTGACATGACAGACATCTTTTAACTTAGTGGACTGGCTAATAGAGAAAGAGGCGGAGGAAGTGACGAAGTGGCAAGGGTGTCGGGACAGCAGACAGTGGACCAACAGAGGCCGAAATACTGGGCCGGAAGGTCAGCGTGGCTGGGGAGGAGTGAGCGAGGACAGGGTCCTGCAGGGGTCACTGAGCCAGACTGTGGAGGGCCTTGTGAACAACGGAAGCGATTCGGGATCTTATCATCAGTGGTAGAAGCGGCGAGAGCACTGGAGTAACAGAATTTGATGCTGTTTTGAAAGGACAGCAAGAACGGCTGAGAGCAGAAGCAGGAGACGAGTGAGGAGGGCACAACGATGCTGCAGGCGAGCGGCGGCGGGGCACGGAGCAGCGTGGTGGCAGGGGACAGGAACGGGGGTACGCTTCCGGGTGTGTTCTGCAAGCTAAACTAACAAGTGCTTGGTGCACTGAACATGAGACATGAGAAAAGGAGAGGAATTACAGCCGATGCAGTCGACCCTGTTAGACGCTGGCAGGCCCCCTTGGGAAGTGACGGACTTACGCCTGGGACAGAGGTGGCTGCTGGCAGGTAGGGCTCAGTTGTCAACCTCTGGCCGCCTTGGCTAAAAGTCAGATCCTACCCAGTTCCTAGGGCCGTCTCTTATGAAGAGCTGACACGTGGGCAAAACCCTCACAGTTACTCAGGGCTCAGTCTACAGCCACTTCCCAGGTGATGTCACTTAGTCTCATGGCTCCCTGCCCCAACGTGGGACAACCACCGGGAGCCGTCTGAGCTTCCAAGCGCCCCGCAGGGTAGGCCGAGCCTTTGTTAGGGCTGCACCGCAGCCCCAACTGCCCCTCTCCTTTGTCCTTCTTCCCCTGCAGGGCTGTGGACCTTCGAGCACCCCCTCCCAAACCCATGGCTTGCTAATCCTTGTCTCCATCTGGCCTCCGGAGAACTTAAACTGCAAATGAGCTCGACGTTTCTGGCTTCGCTGCCAAACTGCCACTTAATGACTCAGAGAAGGAGCAGTTGTCTGCTGTGGGTAATAGATACCGGGAGATTGGTTTAGGTTAGATTAAGTTTGAAATGTCTATTAGACATCTAAGTGGAGGAGAAGTCTGATCTGGAGATAACATTGGGGAGTCACGAGTTTACAGACAGTATTTAAAACCATGATGCAGAACTGGATCTCTCAAGGAGTGTGGACGGGAAGTCCAAAGACCGAAGCCTAGAAGCTGTGACGTTTAGTGGCAGAGAAATGGAGGCGCGATGAAGAAAACTGAGAAGGCCCAGCAGGGAGGTGGGAGGGAAAGCAGAGGCCAAAAGAAAGAGAGTAAAAAAGAGTTCAAACGCTTCTGACAGGTCCAGGGAATGTGAGCTGAGAACTGACTGCTGGATTTAGCAAACAGTCAAAAACTGACGGAGTGAGAGTCTAGTTAGAGCGAGTTGATGAGAAAACAGGAGGAAAGGGATGGGAAAGGCAACTCTTTTCGGCAGATGTGAACAGAGAAACAGGATCCACGAACTCAACTTTTAGGGAAAAAAATACCTCTGTGATTGAATGCATATGTGTTTCTAAAACACGAACTCATAATTTTGTAAGAGATAATAAATAAGTATATGCCTGCATAAAACAAAAGCTGAAAGTATATACGCCAAAATGTTGTTTTTGGGTGGTGGGATTATGACTTTTTTTCTTCTTTATGTTTATTTTTACTTTCCAAATTTTTGACATTGAACACAGGCTACTTACATAATTTTTTTAAAAAAGGACTAACTGAAAGAACCCAAGGAAATTATCAGAGTTAAAAAAAAAAAAAAAAAAAAGACTCCCAGGAAGCCAGAACTGGTCATTTAATGTAAGTTGTTCTTTCTGAACAGCCTGTTATATATTTCCACTTCGCAATAATTTCCTGGCTTATAATAATAATTCATGCATTCGACAAACATTTTAGCACCTACTATGAGCCAGGAACTTTCCAAATGAGACATGTCAAGTTCTGTCCTTCATCACACAGATGCTAATCTATCCATGTACCAATACTGTGAGGAATACGGTTGAACTAGTCCAAGTTTCTAGTAATTTACAATCTAGTAAGAAAGCAAATGAAAAAAACCTCTTCCTCCAAGGGTGAGAGGTGAAAGAGAATCAAATGGTTTAAGTACACGAACTAACATGGGATAAATTTTATACACACACACATATGAACATACACACATGGGGGAGTACATAAAGGAATTAGTGATATAGCAGGAAACTACAAAGAAACTGGAGACTTAAAAGAGGAAAAGTAGCTGGTTTCAAGGTTTCTCTCAAGAGACCCAAATTTTTAATACATCCATGTCTTATTCCCCGATATTTCTATGATATTTATCCTTAGGGAGCTCCAAAATTTCAAATTTTCAGCTAATAAATATAAATAGATGATGTTTCATGAACTCTCATTTCCACTATAGTCCAGAGACAGACCATTAAAAGCATAAGACAGAGCATAAGAGGCCTGCCACCTGCCACGTTAGCTCTCAGGCTAAGAAAGAGAAGCATATGCCTGTGATGCATCCTACTGTGGGCGGTCGGTCCCAAGAGAAACAAAGGGGAATGCCAGCAAGTCACATTTCAAAACTCAGAAGGCTGGAAAGGAAAGAGGGATGATTATGCCCATAAATAAATTTTACATACTGCTCAACTGCCCCTGGACTCTGGAGGTCCCTAGCCTGCCTCTGGGTCCCTTGCTTAGAAGACATGATCACTGCCATAAGCCACCTACGTATTCACAGACTTGTCAATGGCACTGAGGACGCAAGCCTACAGCCTGCCAGGGGGCCACTTACATTAATCTGCTTAGTTCTCAAAAACATGAACCAACAACCAAGGATCCCCAGGCATCTGAACGAACCCACACCGTGGGGGGAAGGACAGAGCCAAGACTAACAGCTGACAGTCGGCTCTGGAGGACAGGGATAAACCAGAAAGCAGAAAGAACTTCACAAAATGAGTGTCTTTAGAGACATTCAACAGAACAGCTCAACCATAAAAGAATAAGTCGCTATGAAAAAGAAATGAGAAAAAGCCTCGGATGTTAAAAGATTACCAACATAAAATACTTTAGTGGATGGACTGAATAACGGAATGGCCATTGCTAAAGGCCAACGTGGTGATGAGAAAAATAACCTCTGGAAATACTGTGGAATAGAGAATAAAAAGATAAGGAGCTAGAGAACAAGAGAGAAAATGTTAAGAGGCATAAAGGAGAGACGAAGAAGTCCAACATCTCTCGAATAGGAGTTCCAGGAGCAGAGAAGAGAGACTGTAGGGGAAAACAATAATTAAGGAAAAAATATAAAAGAAACAAAAGACTGACCATTTCACATAATTAATGCTCACTGAGAATTTCTGTGAAATTTCAGAATTCAGAACATCAATAATGAGAAAAATCCCCCAAATTTCCAGAGCTAAACAAACAAAAATCACCAAAACTTAAAAACTAAAATCCCAGACAACAGAAGAAAATCAGGAAGGCTTCTCACAGAGGAAGGGGAGCACCAGGAAGCCTGGCTGTGAGCCCGCAGGAATGCGGGGTGCAGGCTCCGAGTATGCCTCCAGCACCAGCTCCACCGGACTCCAAGGAGCCAGCGCCAAATGATAATTAACAGTGAGTGCAAAAGAAACACATTATTTAACAAAGAACTTAAAACATTTACCATCCACGAATCTCGTGTGAAAAATTACTCTAGGCCGTGTTCCAGCAAAATGAAAAAAAAAAAAAAATGGATGAGAAAAAGAAAGATGAGATTTAAGAACGATTTGATGTTAAAGCAGAGGAAGCAAATAACATACTAAGAAAAAATTGATAAATGTATTTTAAGATGTTTGACTACAAACTGCAAGAGCAGTATTTTGAGAAAAGAAGGCCGAATTTCTCAAAAGCCACGTTTCTGAACTTGAAGCCCAGAGGGGGGCATGTGTCACTGCCCGCTCCCTAAGAGACTCGGGTGCCGGGTTCAGCATGCCCAGAGCAATCCTGAACTGCTCTGTCTGATCTGTGAGTCTCCACGGGACAGGGAAAAATTTCTCATTTTTTTGCTCCCTCATCCTTTACGATATTAAAGAATGTAGTTCTGCAAAACTTGGAGGTCTTCTATTTACGGTATAAATGTATCTGCTGAAGATCACCATAACAGAAGAGAAATGATTTCTGAAATTCTCTCCATGTATTACAAAGAAACATATGGAGAGGTATACATAACGTCCATTTAAAGAACTATGCCACTGTGTCCACGCCTATCACTCTATTTCAAGCCACGTCATCTGTGACATGGACTGTCTCAGCACCTTGTAACCGGTTTCACAGCTTCTATGCTGGTTCTTTCCAGTCTGTATTCTATGCGGCAGGCAGAGTGACCATCTGGAATAAAGGTCACGCTGTCCCCATGCTCAAAACCTTCTGCAGGCCTTCCATCACACTGGAAGGGAAGTCTGAAATTTCTGTCCCAGTCTGCTAGGCCCTGAGGGATCCAGGCCTATGCCACCACCGTTTCCTCCGCATACTCCACCGGTCACCTCAGCTCATTTCCACCTCGGGATCTCTGTAGTGCTCCCCGCCCACCCCACCTCACCCCCCGCCTAGAAGGCTCTTTCTTGAGATGTTCACATCTTCTCAGAGAGGCCTTCCCCGGCCTCCTAATATAGATTCCTCTCTGCTGTTATTCTTTAACCTCTTACTGTCATTTAGTTTTCTCAAAAGCATTCCACGCTTCAACAGATCCTACATCTTACTAACTCATTTGTCTCCATTAACACGTAAGCTCCTAGAGGCAGTGTCTGTCACATTCACGACTATAGACCGCCCTGCACATTAACGCCTAGTATGTAGTAGAGACCTACCTAGTGAACGTGCAGTGAATAAATGCTAAGTACCTATTAAGACTTTGGCCAAATATACTATAAATAGGAAAACAGAAAATAAATACATGCTTCCTCCAATCAGAGACACACATTTATAGGCCTGCGAAATCACTTGCAGTTCTTTTGAACTTCAGTTGAATTATCTGTTACTATGTTATCCTTTGAAAATGAGGTCATCGTTAGATGGCTTAGGGCCATCTAAGCCTCACAAGCCTATACTGCTTTGCTAAAACAAGCCATTCTTTCTCATACTGGGGCGAGCCAAACTGATCCATCCCAGATCTGCTTCTACTTCCCAGAAGTCTAAGCTGACACTGCCCGGCTTAGGCGAGCTTCCTCTGCAGTGTCTCCGGTGGTCACAAACCACGGTCACCACACTGCAGCTTGATGCTCACTGCCATTCATTCTTCACTTATAGTCCACTCAGCAGAGTAGCTACGGCGCTGGCAGATAAAATGCATGAGCCCTATAGGGTTTCAGGGTTGGAACCTCATAATTTTATGTTTGACATGGCCAGGTGTGGTGGTGCAAGGGAACGAGCTCTAATTTCAAGAATGAATAAACTCTTGGGTAAGCTCTACCAGAGCAGAGACCATGTCTGTTTTGTTCACCAGTCACACCCAGCTCCTGCACAGGGACTAGTGTAGAGTGGACAATCACTAAGTGAATAAATGAATATTAATTAAACAAGGAAAATAAATTACCTCCAAGTTGATGTAATACTTCTAAAGGAATGTGATAATAATAAATAATTAGAATCAAAACCAGGGACAAGGTTAGATATAAAAATGTGACCAAGAAAATTAAAAGAAACTAAATCAATAAAAGAGACAAATGCCCTGATAATATAAATAAAACTTCGAGAAACACTGAAAATTCAAGATATTTTCTGAACTACTATCACATATGTCATATAAACAAAAGTAAAAATGAGCTCATGAAAGCCATCTTTAACTTACAGGAGTTGAAATCTTCTTTGCAGTTTCTGTAATGACTTGTTCTAGAGGTTTCCAGATCTGAAATGCATAGCGGCCTAAACAGTAACAGGAATAGAAGCAAATATATTTTCTATAATCAAAGTCAACACCCACAAGGTGTTTACCACAGTATGTACTGATAGTTTATTTTATATACATTATTTCAATACCTATTTTAAAATTTACCAGAAAGACATATTTTTTCAAACTTCTAATCTATTGAATATCATTATCATAGCTATTAAACTTATCAAGTTCTAGTTCATGATTATAAAATTGCAAATTTTCAATGTTATATATAATATCTTACATTTATACAATGTTACGGGTCACAGAGACACACACTCACACACAAATCCTAGCACTCTACCACGACAAACTGTAGATGAAGTCCTTTACCGTAAGATACTCATGAATCTAAAATGATTATCTATATAGCTTTTCACAGTGATAATCGCTTTGAAATATAAAGAAAACAAACACTGTATATGATCTATACAACACAGGAGTGATTTTAATCGAGTTAGCTGTAAAGTAAAAAAGCAATTATATAGGAAATATTTACCAAGATTGTCATCAATTTCTCACTGAGGATGACTATTCTCCTAAAAACTTATTTTAGTGCTTTCCTTTTTTAGGTATCATAATAATTAAAATTCCCCTGAGTCCTTGACAATGAAGAATCAATAGGAAACCAGGTCTTAGGCTGATTTGAGGGCATAGAGCCAACAATAAAACATGATCTGGCTATTCACCTTTTGTGCCCTAATCAGAATATGTTTCTATTAATACTAGTATCTCATTTCCCAAAAGCCTTGCAAGAAAACCAGCTATGACACTCTGGACTTCAATTCCTAACCATAACCTCATTCGCAAATCAAGATTTCCACGGGGAAAGATTAACTGCATAGATCTTTTTAGGAGTCACCTGTCTAAATGCACTACTATTTCTGTGCAAATCTGTTACAGTGATAAACAGGATGCTAGAAATGGGAAGATGTGAAGTAGCCCATCCAATTAGGAGACAAAATGCTCCTGTGATCAAAATAAAGTGAAATTAAGCGAGGCTAAAACTCTAACTCATCCAACTCTCTTATCGTATAGATGTCAACTATAGAATCGAATGTTGATGGATTGTACACTTGATTCTACAATAGTATAAAATATAGCTTTTAAATTACCTCAAAATTCCTTCAAAACCATATACAATCAGACAGACTCAATGAAAAAAGCAGTTAAAAGCTTCAGGAAGTGACATCTGGAGGCTTACTTTAACCATATGCCAGAAGACCTAGTTCCAACAAATCTAAATGTACTTTCTCCTAAATTTTATTCCGTTGTATTTGGCTCTGGAAGAGATATATGCCCATTATTTAACATTTTAGTTAGAATGAATTTGGCAACGGTGTGGTATATACAGAATACAAACACCAATTCTCTTTTAGAAAGACCCTGACAAAAGGACATCTTTCTCTAATTCCAAATAAAAACCTTACATTTGAATTTGAAATAACTATGTCTATTCTGCTGTAACAAGTAATACTAAAACTGTTTTATGGTTCTGGGGCAAGTTTGTCAGAATTCCTATTCAGACATGATATTCTTCTCATGAAACTTCAGTTATTAGTTAGCTATAAATTATATAACGAGACACAAGGCCTTGATGGCACAAAGACCAAGAATCTGAACCTCTGATCTTTTTGATTTTAAGGTTCTTATTATTAAAGTTCTTTACACAAGATTCGTATGAAATTAAATACTATGCCAAACGAGAGTCTTTTTTTGCTTACTTTTCTATTGGATCTTACTAAACTCCATATAACCACAATGGAATGTGGTTTCACCTAAAAAGAAGATCCCATTAACACGATCAAATCCATGGAACTTAGGGACACGAATACTAAAACGAAAAATGTACATTTTTAACAACAAGGAAATGCTCTCAGACTAACATTAGTTACGAAATAGCCATGCAATTTAAAACTATAAGTTGATGACTCTAAGCTATAAGTTGAAGAGAGAGCAATTTTTCTTGAAATCTTCATAACTATTCTTTCTAAAAAAGGTAATTTTGGCAGTTTATCGAGGACAATATGACACTAACATGTTAAAAATGAAGTAATAAATACCCTACAGGGGACGATTATTCTCATCAGAAAGAAGTGACAGCTCAGGAAATATGTCATCCTGGCTACAAGAAAAAAATAAATAAATATGGGAGAATAAAGAAAACCCACATCATTTATATGGCTTCATATTAAAGATTTAACTTATAGCTCAAACTAAAATAGTGCCAGGAAGATCCACCATTATCAGGGCTGGGTTTCCCAGCTTTTGCATCGTTACTTTTCTTCACCACAGTTTATCTGGGTTTCGCTACACCGACAAATGTTCAGTGCTTGTAAGTGGGGGAGAGAAGAGACGAACAGGATGGCGTAATGTCTGAACACCCAAACCTTCAGAATACTAAGTCTGCTTATGAATCACTGCAGGGGCGACCTGGAAATGCTTCCCATACAGCACCTGTTGACACGCGTCCTTTATCCATCTTACCTGCAAACGCAAAAGCTGCAACGCCCAGTCCCACAGCTATCAAGCTTCTTGCCTATGGGGGAGAAAAGATGACCACAGAGTGTTACGCGATGGGTTTTAAAAGCAAAGGTTTTTTAATAACGTGAATGATTATGCTAAGTCCTAGATTTTCTTCAAGATCTGCTGAGAACAGAACTTAGAACAGCTGCCCTGTGTATGGGATTACATTTGCTGTGCACCATATCGGTCCATTTTCAGTGAACTAGAATAATTCTAGGTTTTCATTTAATTTCTATATATTTGAATTCATTCTAATGAAAAGCTTTTATGTTACCTGTTGCTCAAATGTTTCCTACAGACTATTCGTAGTGGGTTTAATATATTAATCTTCCATGCAGATAAAAGGCACATATTCCCTCCTCCATTATACTTGCCATATGCAACGGCATTTGCTACATGTAAAAACTTAGTACAATGTTAGATGCATATTTAGCAAATCAGTCAAACTTCCAAAAACTATATAGAAAGATAAACACGAAAAGCCTTACATCCTTTAAAAACAACAAAAACAAACTCAAATTACGTGGTTAACTAATGATAAATAATTTAAAAGCTAGTTTATTTCTACCTTTCTAGAACAATGTAAAAATGTTAAAACTAGAGCCAAGCATTCGGAATCTAAGGTTATGAACTCAGTCTGATAAAACTCTATTTTAAATTGGTATGTGTTCCATATTATTCTATGCTTTTTCTCCTTAACCATTTCAGGAAAGCATGTAACTCGCAACAGAAAAAGGTTTATGCAGCAGAGATCAATGGCTGCCCAACACGCATGCTCCCTTTCTTCTGTGGAATTCCTATTTTCAGCCCGACATGTATTTCCAAGCCTCCCTTAGACTCAGGTATGGTAAACCAGGTGTCAGGTTATAGGACATAAGCAGAGTGGTGTGTGTAACTTCCGGCAAGTCGTTCGGGGAAGTGGGTGACCATCCTTCTTCTTTTCCATCCCTCCTTCCCACTAGCCGGACTGTAGACCTTATACCTGGAGCAGCCATCTTGGATAAAAAAGGAAGAAAAATGAGACGAAAAGGGACTGTGTCTGTGATTGTGGACCTGCCAGAGGACCCTGGACTTCCTTTATCTGCATGAGGTACAAATAAAGTCCTGTCCTCCTAAGCCATCACCGTTATTTTCTGTTTTCAGGCACCTGCAGCCAATTCAAATTTTGATGGATGGAGAATTAAGGAGAGACACCAGAGAAATGTTTTTGTCTGATTAGTAGTGTGAGAGGTAAATGTCTAAGATCCAGAAAAAAAAAAAAGAAATTAAAGCTAGAATAATCTCACTAAGGAACAAAATGGATTCATTTCATATTGCAGCATAAGTTGCAAGATAGAGGGCTGAAATGAATGAATTGCTAAAACCAAAAAGCCCTTCAGCCATCAGCTTCAAGTTCTGCAAGGGAACACCCCTTTGCCTGGGTGGATAACAGTTTCCCATTGCTGCTATTCCCGGAGAGATTCATCATCTCTTTTTGGTTACCTTAAATCATGCCCATACCTCTGCAAATAGTCCATTCATTAAACTATCTTCAAAAAAGCCATCATCTGTTACTACCAGGACCCTCACTGATAGAAACATCACTGTACCATGTACGAGAGGAGGAGCATGAAACAAGGCAAAGGTTCACATCACATGAGTCCTGTGTAGGGCCTTGAACATAGTGGGCCTCCATGTTTACGCTAATCTCCCAAAGATCTTTATTTTTATCCTATTACAACATTTATTGCACTGAATTGTAGCTTAGTGTTCTGTCTCCTTTAGGTTTTAGAGATATCAAGAGCCTTTTAAAAATATGATCAACTATACAGACCATCACCCCATCAAACCACAAATATATATATACCACAAATATTTTGTATATAATTTGAGGGAGTTCATGGGTTTCCATGTAACCCTTCTGCCCACAAGCCCCAACATAAGGACCCCTGAAATAAACAAACGAGCAAACAAACAAGCTCACTAACATCTGGGAGAGTATCTCATTCACCTCTGAGCTCCCAGAGCACATTAGAAGACCTGGCACACATATTTCATTTTTCACTCATTCAACTATACAACAAGAAAAATAATGTTGATTCTAGAACTAACCTCTATTTCTAAAGACTAACTTTATAGAAAGATAAACAAAAAAGGCCTTGAGACCTTTAAAAACAACAAAAACAAACCCAAGTTATGTGGGTCACTAGAGTAAAAAAAGGATGTTGAGTAAATGACCAAAAACTATGCAATCAAATCTTACTTACCCCCACTGAGAAGCCAAAGTATAGCACAGCTAATCAAACACTCATTTCTTTATTGGAATTAAAATTCCTTATTGGAAGGGGGTTGTACCTGATTTATCTCTTTAATTAACTTGATATTGAAATAGTTTATACTATTTCAGCATCAACAATTGATAACAAACAAAAATATATTATTTGGAAGTTGATCCCAACTTGAAATTTAAAAAAAAAATCATATATTCTACACAACCAGATTCTGTACTCTGAAATAAGAATAAAGATCCTTCTCATAAAGTTTTCTATAGAAATGCTAAGGCTGTTATATATAAGTAATTAAGTTAAAACTTTAACAAGTCCAGAATAAGAATATGATTTGCTTCCTAGAAAAAAAAATATGTATGTACTACCTAACATTTTTTCATTCATTAAAAAGTCATTGGTTTGTGTTTTTAATTTGTTCAGACACAAATTTAGAGAGTTCTAAAACAAGTTCCCCCAACCCTCCATGTATATGAATGACCTGAACAGGGGAAATAAACTATCTAACTGAAAATATAGAAAACATTCAATTTAAAATTTGAGCAAGCAGTTCACACAAAACTCTTGACCAGATCTTTATTTGAATTTAGTTTTTAAAGTAGAATAACATCTAAAACATACTACAGCTTCTTAACAGTCCGTGGTTCATTTGTCATAACTGTAAATAGATAATTCCATCAACATCTCTATATTATTTCTGCTGAAAAAAATTTCATATATGTCTTATCACTACGCTATTTCACATTTACTTAAACTTCAGTGTTGTATCTTCAGGCCAAGAAGGTCTATTTTGTTTCTTTTACATATGCAACACAGCTTTTGATTCGGCGGCAAATACAAAGATGTACTTCAATTTTTACTTTGAATGTTTTTAAACAATGATGCTTTAAAACTAAATTGCCAGTGACAGAATGATGAAAATGACATTGAAAAGACGATATAAAAGCAAAGCAGTGGATCGAGCATAGCAGTGGTACCACAAATACAGTCATTTTCTACCAACTGGGCAATAACCAGGTTCAGTGTCTAAAATGGCTCACGCTACTAGACTGACATCATGATACATCTGTGATTTTATAAGAAGTAGAGAAAGGCTGTGATTTATTTGACTTAGAAAAATTAGAATGTGTGCCAAAAATGAAATCTGGCAGTGTGATTTAAGAAGAAAGGTATGTATGTACCTGTATTCTGGCCTAAGCTAAAACTGTGTCATATATACGTAGGAGACTGTGAATGGTAAATTTGAATATCATACATGGTACCTTTTTGTTTTTGTTTTTTTCATATCCTGAAGGCTGTCTTGGGCAGTTTCAGTTTCGAAACATTTTCTTTGAAGAATCAGATTTTATGGGTTAGAAAAGTAGCTAACATTTTCTAGGCCTGCAGAAGAGCTAAATAAATTCTCAGAGGGATGTGTGTGTGTGTGGTGCTATACAAAATTAGGCTAGCACATACTTAGAACGAGCTGATCTTTCCAGAAGTATGTGCACATACATACCTATAAAATAAATAAGTTACAAACCAGTTGAAGGTGTCACCAATGAATTCTTTTATGACTGGTTCAGATTAATGTTTGGGAATAGTGGTCTATATAAGGAAAAAAAAAACCATTGTATTTCCATCGAATTTGTAAATTTAGTTTTTAACAATTTCATCATGCACCATGGAAAAGAAAGATGATATATAGGCAGATGACAAATTTAAGTGATATTGAGCAATAATATTTAAGTATTTAAAATTCATGACCTTATGCTATGTTTGTCAAAACTGCCAAAAAGCATAGTTTTCACTGCACTCCCTTTGTCCATAATAATGTGTGAATATTTGATTTAAATATTTCCAGGCATATGCATCACAACACTACAGCAATCAACAAAGAGTAAATTCTCAACGAAATCGGCTGGTTTTAAAATGGCAGAAGAGTAACCATAAAGAATCCTTTTCTTAGACTGCTAAATCTGGCTGAAGAAAAGTCTCATGTCCACACCAAATACTATCATTACAAAACGATGGTTTCTGGTATGTACTGGGCCTTCGACTCTGCTCCGTATCATCATCTTCCTCATCCTTACCTGGTACCCTTCTCTTTTTGCCCTTAATATCTTAAGTCTTTACTTTTCTCATAAGCCTGCACGTTTTTCATCCATGCGGCAAGCATGAGCTCCTTCTCTCCCTCTTCACCCCGCCATCACTCCTGCACGTGTAGAGGGGTGCTAAAAACAGTCCATGGGCTTCAAGCCAGGACTCTAGGCCAGGCCAGGACTCCAATTCCAGCTCAACATCCACCAGCTGTGGCCCTAAGCAGATCTCTCTAGACCCGTTTCGTCATCTGTAAATGGCAATGGAAATACCTAGGTTGTAGGATGCTCATAATAACTTGTGAGAGAAGGTTGTAAAAATAACCAGCCTTTCTTCCATCTCACATCATTATACTCTTTCTTATTCCTTTCTGTTAGCTCTGCTAGGTCCTTCTGGAACATTCCTACTTATTTGTCAGTGAAGCTTTCCCCGCCCATGTCTCCGCCCTCAGTAAAACTCTTGATGGCCAGCCACACAGCACTTAGCAGATAGCCCCATTATAATACACAGCATGTTATTTAATAATGGTTTGCCTCTTTCAAATCCCTTCTAAAATATGAGCTTCTGGAGGTAGGGATGTGTTTATCTCTTTCGATTTCCAAAATCTAGCAAAGTACCAGGCACACAGTGTGGTTTCAAAAACTTTGTATAATGAAATAAAAATGGTCTTAAAAAGCATCCCTACCATCCAGATGTCTCTTTTAGCTTGTTATCTGTGTACTATATTGGTGTCTGCTAGTGACCGAAATTATGTTTTGAAATGGGAAAATATAATGGAGCATGATAGACTTAATTAAGAGACTAACATGTAATCATGCCTCAAAATAGCCTGGACCAGGTAAACACATCCAAAAGTCTCGTGGAAGACAAAGAAAATGGCATTAAGGGTCTTGTAACAGGCAGATTTTATTATAAAAATGAAACAAAGATAATCTACAGGTCCATGTAGGAAAACATAAAGCAACAATTGATTTGTTAAACACACACAAACAAAAATAAGCTCCCAATAAAAGAGATGATTTTCAAGTAGCCATTTGGAGGCTCTCTCCACTCTGATTGGCTGATTGATATCAATAAACACTCAGTAAGATTCTATGTGCCAATCACAATTCTAAGTCCTGGGGATATATGAGACAAAAACCCTATCTTCGTGAAGCTACATTTTAGCATGAGACAGAAAACAATATAAGTAAGGAAACTATACAGTAGAGAGTGTATGGTACGAAGAAAAATAAAGCAGGTAAAGGAAGTAGGTGGGTATTTATATGGTGAGAGTGGAAATTCATATAGAGTGAGCAGGGGAAGCTTCACTGATAAGGTGCCATTTGAAACAAACGAACAAAAAGCAAAGTGAAGCAGCCATGACAATATTTAAGGGAAGGTCACTGTAGGCAGAGGGAACGAGTGTGAAGACCCTAGGGAGGTTATGCCTGGTGTGCTTGGGCGTAGTCAGGAGGCTAGTGTGCACAGAGCAGAGTGTGAGAAGAGGGAAAAAAGAATAGGAAATGAGGTCAGAGAGGAATTATGGGATGCAGATCATGTCAGGCCTCAGGGGTCAATATAAGAACTTCAGCTTTATTCTGAGTGATATGAGATATGACTGTTTTGAGTAAAGGCTTAAGATGATCTTATTTAGAATTCTAAAATGATTCCTAGTTGTCATGTTGAGAACAGACATATCAAAGGCAGAGGCATGGAGGTGAGTTAGGAATCTATTAAAATATGCCAAGAAGGAGATACTAGTAATTTGGATCAAAGTGATTAGTGATGGAAATAGGGAAAGGTTATTAGATTCTGGATAGATTCTGAAGATAAAGCCAATAAGATTTATTGAGAGATTGGATGAGGTATGAGAGAAAAATAAAAAATGGTGTTCACTGACAGATGAATGGATAAAGAAAATATGATTATATATAAAAGAATATTATTCAACCATAAAAAAAAAATCCTAGCATTTGAGGCAACACAAATGAATCAGGAGGACATTATGCTAAGTGAAACAGACAAATGCTATATAATCTCATTTCTATGTGTAATCTAAAAAAGTAGAATCATAAAAGCAGAGAGCAAAATGGTGGCTGCCAGGGGCTGGGGCACAAGAAATGTTTACTTGCCAACTACACCTCAACGAAGCCGGGGGACGAAGGTGCCAAGGCTGTCTTAACGGGGTTGCCTTTCACTGAACCGAGACCGGGGGGCAGAAGGGATGTCATATGTCTCTTTTGGACTTCTTTTTCTAAAAACATGTCATGACGAGTAAGATAAATAATAGCCCAAGTACAGCAGTATATGAATTCCTAACACCTGGGTGGAAAAAGGTCTGGTCTACTAATGGAAAAGAAGAATAAGCAGGTTGTTTCAAAAAAATATTCTTTCTTTTTTGTCTTGCAGTGATTCAATTCTCAAGGGTTAATCACAAGCAAATCACTTTCTGCTGAACTCAGTGTTTTATGCTGCCTTATTATTTGGTTCAATTTCTACAAAGAAAGCTCTCTGAATTTAAACAACTCAAAGGGGAGAGAAAAAAGAGGAAACAAGAAAGACTGCTGGCAACTCAGCAGAATTTGGGAGAGGTATTACACATGCAGATCAAAAGGAGGATGGGAGGGGGGAATTTATACTCAAGAAGAAGTGTCAGACATGATAAAATGGCTTTAGGAAGAGAATTTTTACAATTATCTTT